>JAVSBV010069882.1:0-10306 GCA_033117975.1 Parotocinclus spilosoma
CTTTTTTCACATGGTCATAATGGGGTATTTTTTGTAGAATTTTGAGGAAAGAGATTAATTTAATACAATTTGGAATAAGGCTGTAATGTAACAAATTGTGGAAAAAGTGAAGCGCTGTGAATACTTTCCGGATGCACTGTGTGTTTTTACCAAACTTTCCATATTATCCAGCTAGAGGGATTTACTCTCACTGGACTCCCATGTCTCCCCTGTGGGACGCAGACTGTTTTATCAGCTCAGATCGCTACTGGAGGCTTGACCTCAAATTATTTGATGTGAACCAGTAAGGCCACAATGCCCACATGATGATAAGTGAATAAGACACACAGATATGGATTAAATCTCTGGAGAGTGGATGCTATATTTAACCTTGACTAATGCGGATATGCAAGCAGAAGCCCTTTACACAGAGGGGATCTTTGTACTGGAAGTAGTTCAAAGTGATCTATGCAAGAACGTAAGTTAGGACTTTGTCTTATGAGGAGCTGTTTTCTGATACGGTGAAAATGACTGTCTATCTGTGCCAGACTTTTAAAAAAATCAGAGCGCTTTGAAGTTATACCAGTGCATATTCAGTGTCCACATAAATGGGTTTATTGTTTCCTTACTCTTGGATGTTCACAATGCAATGCAAGATGTCAATGATGTACACATTTGTTCTGCATTTGCTTTTGTGGAACAAAATTTCTGTCTCCATGCTTTGATTTAGAAGAGGATACACAATCGTCACATGAGGTTAAATAACAAATATGCAACAACATTCCATGAGGTAAGAGAGCTGTAGTCTGTAGCATAGCAGAACCCTAGGTAACCAAAATTCTTTGTAATGCAGCCTTCACACGCTCAATGGATATTTCCCTGTCTGCTGCCAATGTTTGCTCTTTAGAGTTTTGAATTTCTTTTATATTTTTTCTAAATGTGTATAATATCACTTTTTTTTATGTAAACCTGTCAGTTTCCACCCATTTGGAAACTAGTTTAACCCTATAATTGCTTTAGTAGCTTATGAAGGCGGCACATGATAAACTTGTCTCATTTGATGGATTTTGAGTGCGGTATCTTATATGTTGCTTAAATTGGTTTTGTCTCCCTTCATGTTCCATAAACGCACAATTCCCCATATGCATTGCAAGACCCCAGACTGAACCCAAGATCTCTGATAATGCTGTATCCACCAGCTTTCTCTATCCACCAAGTCACTTAGGCTGCTCTAATGAGTGAGAAATACTAGTCATTAAATGGGCAAAAGGCTTAAAGTGCAGGAGTCAGAATTAGTCTCAACACTGCTATGAAAAAAGTGCAGATTTTAATTCCTATTCTTTTTCTCTTATGAGTCCTGGGTCTGTAATAGACCTGCACTGCCACCTAGTGATGATCAGCAACTCTGTAAAATAAAT
Source organism: Parotocinclus spilosoma (assembly GCA_033117975.1). Taxonomy (NCBI): domain Eukaryota; kingdom Metazoa; phylum Chordata; class Actinopteri; order Siluriformes; family Loricariidae; genus Parotocinclus; species Parotocinclus spilosoma. Next base: position 1,398 of record JAVSBV010069882.1, read on the forward strand.
GTGGGCCAAGCCCTTCTGTGTTCTTCCTTCATGTCATGGCTGATGAGACGTGACTGTCCTGTGGATGTTTATTAGATAGACATGAGGTATTCTGGTATTTCCGACTGTCTGTATGATGAGGCTTAGCAGACTAGGCTGCTAATGATTTTATCGCAGTGCCATTTTCCTGACACCATAATGAGCAATAATTGCATCCTTTACGTGCAATAGGCAGCAATTTTTGCTAGATTTGGTGACGTGATGCCAACTGTTCAGGGGAAAGTAACTACAGCATGCTCAAGTTAATCCCAGAAACCCTAGTATTCATCAGATAACATATAACAACCTGCGTGTTGATTTGCTCATCATATTTTGTCACACTTGTGACATGAAAAAAATACTTTGTCTTCATGACTTTATGAATAAACATTAAAAATATAAGTTTTTTTTAGCAGTATATAAAATATACCTTTTGTTCATTTCCATAACTGTACATGTAGGTTTAAGTTACATATTATATGCTGTTAAGTACCAAACTAAATACGTATTTTAGCTAAGGTTATTTTTGATGAGCATTAGTGTTTAGTCAAATAGGTAATGTATCTTTGATGCCCTAGTACTTGTACTGAGGTACTCTGGGTAATGAAATAGTAAAATTGATAGGAAAATTGCTAAACAGCAGCACACTAAAAACATAAACACAATAAATATACTTGAATAAATGTCACAATACCCTTCTGAAAAATAACTTGTAAGCCAAAAGTAAAAGTAAGCCATCAGGTACTCAAGTAGGAATTTGCTACATGTTAAGTAGCAAAGTAAGGTACATATATGGTTACCATGATTATGACTAATCAGTGCAGTTTACACAGTTAGAAACTTCATTTTTTTTATTTAGTTAATGAGTGTTACTATTTCTGTATATCTTGCATTTGCATTGACATCACATTGATGCCTGAAAACTGAAATTGCTCGAACTGTCCAGGAATCTCAGTGCAGGTTTATTTTTAGTAGTATTGGTAGCCAGGTTAGAACCAGAAAGGAACAGAAATGTCAAACAGTCCTCTATTGACTGTGCCACTCTGATGCAATTTCTATTACTAGCGATCTGATGGTTATGGAGTTGCATTTGTTACTGGCAACATTAAGTCCAAGTTTTGAGGTTCACTGACAACTTGAAATTTGAGCTATGCCCTGTTAATTCTATGGTGTCCATGATTATTCACACTATCTCTATTTCCACCGGCAGATTATTTCATTTCCAGTGATTTACGAGGTGGGGGCATGGTCTTTGGTTGCCATATTACAGCTTCTTTCCAAAATGTTATTACCAAAATAATTTTACTGATTATTTTTATTACTATTATTATACAATTTTCCAATTCCAATTTGCCAATTCTCAAGAGTTGTTCAATTTGATTGTGCTGTGTGCTTAACCCTGGCCACTCTCCTGGCTCCAGCCTCTGAAATGTGGTGCCACCATAATCCTTCACTGTAGGGATGGTAATGGGCAGGTGATGAGCAGTGATTGGTTTAATCCAGAAAATAGACTTAGAATTAAGGCCAAAAAGTTCAGTCTTGGTTTCATCAGACCACAGATTCTTATTTCTTACAGAAAATGTTTTTTTTAAGTATTATTTGTTAAGGCTTTCATATGTCTTTTACTGAGGACAGGCCTATATCTGGCCACTCTGCCATGAAGGCCAAATTGTATGAGTATTGCAGTGACAACTGAGCTTCTGGGTGTTTCTCTCATCTGAACACAGAATCTTTGGAGCTCAAACAGAATGACCATTGGATTCTGTCACTGCCCTTATCAAGACCCTTCTCTCCTGATTACTTAGTTTAGTAGGAAGGGCAGCTCTAGGAACAGTCCTGTTGTTCCAAACCTCATAATTATGGAGGCAGCCATGGTCTTGGAAATTTTCAGTGTAGCCAGTTACCAACTGGAAAACTGTATACGTTGGTTAAACATTAATTAAAGTAGTAAACCAGCAGCATAGAAACGGGGCAAGATTGACTCATGCCAATTATTTTAAATATTTGCCCTTTCTTCAGGGGGTAATATCTGAGTTCAGGGTAACCTTGGCACTTAAAAATTGTTATGGTAGTCTATATGGATTTAATTATTGCTTACTGTGTTCATAAACATTGCTACTCATGGTGTCTTTCTTTCAGTGATTTCACCTGGCTCTTACTAGACATACGCTTCTCATTCATTGATGTCTACATTAATAAAATGGCAAAACCCTACTTGAAACATATCAAAAGACTTAAAAAAAAAAAGTTTTTTTTTTTTTTGTTATGTCAAGTCCAATAACTGTGCCTAGATAATATTACTGGAAAGTATATCACTTTCTTTTTTGACTTTGTGGCAGGTTGTATTTACTTAATAGTTTGTGTTTTGACGTTATTATATTACACTTTGGAAACATTTTAATTAACTGATTTAATTACAGTTGTACATATTATGTTAATGAGATTTTTGTTTATTTTTTACCATGGTTATCTGTCTTTATTCAGGTTTCTACTGTATTAATGTGATTTAATTAGACTTAATAGTAGTCTTGTTGACTTGATGCTATTTGACTAAATGCTGAAAAAATAGAATAGAAAAAAGTTATTTTTTGTGTTTTTTTTGTGTAATTATTTATCCATTTTATCTCTTTTTGCAAATCGTTGTCATGTATTTGCTGCTTATTTTTCTGTCATTCTAATGTCGCCATATGCATGCTTGCTCCGATCTCCTCATAACGTGAGAATCCCATACATCTTTTTACATTTTATTTGCTTTAAATAATCTTTTTAGACCCACATTCCAATGTATTAATGTTCATATGTACTATCTAGGTTGAATTGCCATGTACCCACATTTATGCATTGCACGATGTAGTTGTACAATGTAGATTCTACTTATGGTAGCACAGGTGTTGTTGTTAGCCACCCTCTGTTCTCACATTAACATATGGGGCCAACCTTTTACCATCACTGTCCAGATTTTGTTTGGATAGTGAACCATGCTCAGAAACTCAAATATTCTGGGGCATGTGCACAAGGCATGGCTTTGCTGGGGTGTTTGAACAAATTAAAGGGCCTAAAAATAGTAGGTAATTTTGTCATTGTACTGTATTTAGTTCATATTTATTTCATAGAACCACACTACATCTTGCTGTTTCTAATCTTGCAATCTGATTTGCTTTGCTTAGAAATAAAGGTTTCAAAATCAATGTCTAATTATACATTACGTAGTCTGAACTTAGATTAAATTTCTCAGTGCTTCCTATTCCATTCCATTAAATGATCCAACTATGCATTGATTTTAAACTTTAACCACACAGAGCTATTGTCTATATGAACTTGCAATTTGCAAAAGTAAAACCACTGGCCATTTTTTGTCTGTTTTAATTCATGCCCCTAGCCTCCAGTTAACTGAGAATGGCCAGTGGTTTTACTTTTGCAGTATAAAATAAATATATATATATATATGACTTAAAGACTATAAGTTTAAAATCAATATTTAAACCTGAATCAAAACACCTTGCTCTAATATACAATTTAACTTAAGAACAGTCAGTGATTGGATGCTTACCAAGTGCCCTAATAGTGTGGTCACTGTATGGTAACACTGTAACCAAGTGTTGGTTAAATACTTGCCACTGCAGGTTAGATAATTTAGAAATAATTGTATTTGGTTTTTATACCATTGATAAAACAATGGTATATCTAATCTAACGGTGGTTTCGAGCACTGATGCCCAATCCATGATGCTTACAGTAAACAGTTTTAATGTGACTTCCAAATTGTTGGAACAGTTGGAATCTCAAAAGTGAGTGAATTCAAGCGTGTTCAAAGTAGTGCTGACCATTTCAGCCACAAGGCAGAAATTAGTTCTTTATTTATGGCTCATTCTTCTTTCAATGTTTGCTTTGTATATGGTTGTTAGCATGATATTTTTCCTAAACTACTAATTTAAATGGGCGTCCATAAACGTTAGCCATGTACTATACAATTACTTTGTCCACTTTCGTATGAAAACATGTTTCTCTTTGTGTAATGTCTTTAATTTATTGTTCTCTGTAATTTGTTAGAATCCAAAATTCCAGGAACCTGTTACTCTGGACTTCCTGGATGCAGAGCTTGAAAATGATATTAAAGTCCAGGTGGGAGACCACACACACACTTCTTTGCTTAAGATTTCTTAAATTCACATGTGTATTCATAGGCATCCTATGAAGTAAGCTGTCTCTGAACAGCATTTTTGGGTCATGTTTGTTTGCAAGGGACTAATAACAAATGTTACATTAATAGACTTTACAGTTATTGTATTTAGAAGCATAAGATCATCAATGTCAGAGGCAGATATTGTATCTATGAATACTTATGTATACTTTATACTTATATCCCCCAGTTTTTTTGAAAGGTCTCAGGGTAAGTTGTCATTCAGATTCCATGGTACAAAAGGGGTTTAGAACTTAGTGCCCAGTAGTAAAGAATTGGGCTGTTTTGTTTTACCCAGTAATTAAATAGTGGTATTTAATGTTTCTGATACTGATATAATAATTTATAAACACTTATAACAGCTTGTGTTCTGAAATTTAATTTATTGTCCCTCTGCATCCCTAGACTAATATAGCTAGCTAAAATGCTATTTAAAAATGATGATTATTAATTAACAACAAAAATAATCATCTAGCTAAAATGTGAGTTTACGAACATTTTCTAGTTTTACTATTAAGAGTATGTAAGTAGCTGTAAAAGCTGAGTTTTGAGAATGGCTTTTTTATAAAGCTGTTTTGCGTTGATGTCATTTATTGAAACTGCTATATAAATAAAGTTTAAAAACAATTTAGCTTAATAAGTGTTGCACAAAATTCTGCCTACTAAGGTAGCTGCCTTCCAATTGTAGTGCAATGCCTGTATGTAAGAGCTTGCAGTACAAGCAGATTTGGCATTTTAAAATAAAAGTTTAGGATTCAGAACAGGACTATTACAGGCCAATCCATGATCTTGATGTGTAGTTTATATATGGGAGTATTCTAAATTTATATACACAGTGCAAAACAATAACAGGGCTGTTGGTCTTAAAAGGGGGGCTGAACTTCTTTTAAGAACATATCTGGATGAAGAAAATGTTAGAGGATCAGAACCATTCATAATACACAGGGAAATGAATGACAGTGTCTGTTGTTTCTAAAAGCTGTGCCTGTAGATATTGTCACACATGGTTGTATTGAGATTAACTTCAGCTGGCATGTTAACTAATGTTAAACACAGTCTCTTTTATTATCCTACTGATTACCCTTGCAGATCAGAACGATGATGATTGATAGGGTGCCTGGTGAAAAGACCATTGAAACACTGGTCAAATCTCAGGATGAGGTAGGAAGAGATTCGAAATGATTTTTAAATGCACTGTTCAAGTAGAAATATTCTTAAATGTTATATTTGTCAGAGATATATTGACCGCGGAGTGAGGACTTACACCTGGGTGCCAGTCAACGGCACAGACTACAGGTAAGTTCACCTGTAATTGCCCATGTTTGTTTAGTCCATTTGTCTTGACGTCATTAATTTGTTGGGTTAAAGAAGAATTCCACAGGTTTTTTAGTCCTGCAAATTTCTGGTTCAGAAGTAAACATGGATTGTATTTGAGAAAGAAATCCACTGAGTTCATAGTGTTTGTGATAGAAATAGTTCATAGTGTTTGTGATACTGACTTAATTGCCCTGCTTACACCACAAAGCTCAATTGCGATTTATACTACAAGGCATAAATGTACATGCTCTATTAAATGAACCAATTTGCTCTCAAAAATACAAATCAAATGTCGATACATGACTGGCAATATACTGCAGTGATAAGAAAATTATTTTCATTAAAAAATTAAAACACAAGTTTAACAGTCTATTAACAACAATAGCAAATTATTTCCTGACTAAATTACCAGTGTGCATGTTGTATATCAGGATGACATTTTTCTCCATTTTAATGTATTACACTTAAGCTTATGTGGTGCTGTTCCTTACTGCACCTCAATTCTTAAGTGAATGCTTCACTTCTTTCAAAAATCTTGTTTAACTAAAATAGTATGTTTGCTATAGTAATATATTTGCCACAATCCTCCATCTGTTTAACATTACATCTGTCAGTTTTTTTTTTTTCTCTCCCATTGGCTGTTGCTCATCGCGGGACTTGCAACAAGGCGTTTTGAAACTTGTACTGCATGACACATTATCAGTAATTCTAACCATGATAGAAAATAACAGCAACACCATGAATCAGTGACAGGAGAGTTTGTTGTACTGAAAAAGTCATGCTGTGGGCACTGCAGTTTGGCTTGGAAAGACTTATTCATCAAACGACACTGTCTGTGTAGGTTTACTCTGGGTTCTCCGGTTTCTCCCACAGTCCAAAGACTTGCATGTTAGCTTAATGATTACGATAAATTGGCATTGACGTGTGTACACATGACTAGTCTTGATATAACCTTATTTGTATCACTGAAATGGACACGGATGTCGATAGAAAAGTTAAATAAACCAAATAAATAAAACAATTTTGTTCAACAAACTTGTTCCCCCAACTTAAATAGGCCGTCACATATCAACAATTAGCATGGCAATGATGAGGAAGCGGGTTTTAGTCAGAAGCTCTGAAGGAAGCTTTGTGTATTCTACACAATTCTATACAATCAACTAAGTTATTTTGTTGTATCAATAATAATGTGTAATAAATCAATAATAATCTGTATAAAATAATAGTGTATGGTTGTAGAATATGAACCAAAATTTTTTTTACATTATTTAGGCTGTTTCTTTGCATTCTTCAAAAGTCCTTGAAAAAAGTTTGCGTAGCTTATAATCAATCATTCAATTCATTCAGTTTTTCAGTTCTGCCATTCAGGCACTCTGTGGTCCAGTTAACCTTCCAGTCATTGTGTTTGTCTGTGCATTGTATTCATAGAAACGTTGTATGCTACCTTTTTGTATGAATTTCCAGTCACTTAGTTACTTTGAACCCTGTTTCCTACCTTTCTCAAACAACCTAAATGACTGTTTACTTATTACCAAGTGAATTATTGCAGGCAAAAATCTGAATTCCTCTTTAAATGATTCATATTCTCTATGTACCTATGTGTATGTGTTATAGCTTGGCCTTGGTTTTGCCCGAGTACAACTTGCACTACATCCAGGCAAGCCTAGGGGACATAAAGCAAGTCATGTGTGAGTATATCAGTGTAGTGTAACTCTGAATCTTTCGTTCTGTCTTTCAGTAGGGTGGATCATCTCAGCTGTGATGATTTATAGATCTGCATATACTCCAGGGTTCGGTGTCGTTGTGCTTGTGTGTATTTCCATGTGTGAGAGTCATTTAAGTTTTTAAGGCCTCTTCCTGTGTGAGATTGAGGGCCAGTTGGCCTAAGCCCACAGAAAGCACTGGAGACAGGCATTGGTCTGGCCCTTAAACAGAACCTGGTGTTTGTAATGCCAAGAGAACATGGACACCCTACCCCCTGCAATGAGCTCTATTGCAGATAAGCATTCGGATCTTGCCCCTGTTTACAAACACACACAAGTCCATAATCCAGTCATCTTAATATCTACTTTAGCACAGGCACAATTTCGAACCTTAAAAATGTCTCAGTGAGGGAGAAATATTAGGAAATTTTTTTCTGCTATATACCATATATTAAGCAGTAATAATGAACATTCAATATGGAAGTTATGTATACTCCAACAAAAAATATTCACCCAGATATAAACTCAGCATGCAGTTATCAGTTATGTTTCTGGCAGATATGTAAATTATTACAGTTTTGGTTTGATTAGACATTTGGTTTCATCCCACTGCCCTATGAAAATGATTTTTGAGCCTATTTTTGGGTAGTGTACCTCTTGTGAGAAGTTGCACTTAGACATTTTGCCTGTACAGTTTCCAATCTCTTCAGGAGGAGTGCATCTGAGAGAATTAAAGAGATATATAGCAAGCAGTGGTTCATCTTCAGTATATCATCTTCTATCCAGGCTAGAGGTTACCTAAAAGGGTAACTAGTGCCTTCCTTCAATTGTACGGTCTTCCCCAGAAAACGTATCTTTTTTTTTTTCCTAATATCGTCATCACTTGCATATACAGTATATATTCATTACAAATACAAACAAAAAATCATCAAACAAGATTGTGTTTTTCAGACTTCACTATTAATATCAAGCTAAAGCCATAAACTTCAGGCATCTGCTTAGAACGTATGTACTTGAGGGGAAGTTGGTGGTGCCCTTTAAGCTTGTTGATTTATCTAGTCACCTTTAATGAGCAACCCAGCTTTAAGCCACAGTTTGAAAAGATTTGGGGGTTGTATTCATGGTTAGTTTTTTTAAGGATGTATTAGTCATTGTTCTACAAATTTGGATTCTGCAATTTAATAGGGGAAACTAGTAGAGTGTGGGAATTTGCAAACTATTGCTCGTCCAATATTAAATACATACATTTAAAAGCCTTGTTTACATTTAAAAGGCTGACTATAATGCTTCCATGTATTGTAGTGTTCTGGATTTTCTTTAAATGCATTGGAGCTGTCTATGCTGCTGCTGAACTGTTAAGTTCATTCAGATAGAAACCAGATGCAACTGGTGATATATATTGCAAAATTAAATCATGTAGAAACAGCAAAGATGCTTTTCAATGTAAAAAAAGAGATTATGAAGGGGCACTGTTTCTATTTCACACATTATCAATTCATTAAGGTCAGGGATTACAGACATATATTCTTGTTTAGCATTGACATATTTGCCGTTTATGTATTTTGAAATGCTTTCCCCATGCAGTGAAATCTCTTCTCAAAACACGTCAGTAGTATATTATATGTATTTTGTTTGTATATTTATATATGTTTATATAAAAAAAAAAAAAAAAAAAAAAAAAAAAAAAAAATG
>JAVSBV010069893.1:0-10305 GCA_033117975.1 Parotocinclus spilosoma
TCTCTCTCTCTCTCTCTCTCTCACGCACACACACACACACACACACACACACACACACACACACACACACACACACAAACACAGGCACTTTTGTCTTTCTATCTTTGTGGGCACCTTGTATTGACAATCATTGTAATATTTACCTGGTACATGTGCATGCAAACAGAGAGAGACAGAGAGAGACCGAGAGAGACAGAGAGAGACAGAGAGAGACGGAGAGAGGAGGGGGGAGGGAGTCCCATAGAGACTGAGTCATATTGATCTATCTTGATGTACTTGCCTTTTTTTCTATCCATCCATTCTTTCTGTCTTTGCAAACATCTTTTCATCATCCATGTCCATGCACACGTTTACAGTTCTGTCCCTTTATGAGCGTGTCCAAATTTTAGTCCTAAAGCAAGTATAGTAACTCCCCATTAAACTAGCGAAACAGAAATACTATACGTCATAGGTCATTTATTTATGCAGATATATGATCCACTATTCAAAGGCCAAAGTAGATGAATGTTTAGGATTATCAATTAATTTTAAGGTGGCATTAGAGCCATGTATCTTGTTGAAATTAGAGAACGGGGACTAATCAGACTCTTTACAACACAGTTTTGCAACTAAACGCATGTTTCATGTTAGCTAAAATTGTTTTCAAGCAGTTTGCTAAAGATCACATGGACTATCCCAAAATATAACTATTTGGGAAAAACATTTTGTGGAAAGATGAGACAAAATTAGAACGTCATTGATGGAATAACGAATTCTGAATTATACCAGAAAATGCAAGAGCAAATTGTTAAAATCTGTCGATAGAAATGAATCTCAAGCAAATTATCATAAGCATGTTATTGCACTTAAGAATGTGTAAGGAAGAATAACTTTAATGTTTTGGAGTAGTCTAGTTAAAGGCCTGACCTTGTAGAAGTATCTAAAGTGAGGAAAATGTGTGAAGAAACCCACCAAAATCCCACAGTTAAAGCTGTGCTATATGGAAGTTCTCCAATCCAACGCATAGGAGTAATCAACAGTTACCAAAAACATTTAGTTGCACTTATTGCTGCACTAAGGGCCAGATAGTAAAACATGAGGTTCACATAATTTTACCAATCACATATTTGTAATACTGAGTAATATTAATCAATAAATACATTTAAATTTACAAATGCAAAAATAAAATGCTTATATGTCATTTGTTTAATTGGGTACTTTTAGGAAAAAAATGTTTGATGATGTTTTAGTCCCAATGTATCTGAATATATAGAAATGTCTGTGTCAATATTTTGTGAAAATATGTTCAGATTTAAAAATCAGTAAAGAACACAGTGCAGCAATGTGGTTACCAGAATTTTGAATAAGGTGGTGTAAGGTGGTCAGTATAAACATCTACATGTATTGCGTAAGAAGCAGAGACCACCACCTGTCTTGGAATGTGCAACATTGCATGTTATTGTGTGGAAAGGCCTGACATGCTGGTTCTGTACCATCTGTGCCCAGTCAGTGCTATGGCATCTCTCCATATGCAGGACATTCTATAGGCACTTACTTAGAAGGCACACTATAAACACATTTTACTCAAATAGTTTATTAATCATGAAATAATAAGGTAATAATAAAATAATCCAATGCGAATTTCACATTTAATTAGAAGCATTATAATTAGTTTAGTTTTCCTATTGAGGCACTTAAACTGAAATGGAACTCATATTTATAGATTTATATTGTGGTTAGTGGAAACATGAAGATTACAGCAGATCCTGATTGTTATTCATGTACTGCATATTCTGAGCCAAAGATCCTTAAAACAAGCATTCATTTGCATTATTAGAATGTCAGTGTGCCATGTAATTGCCTCATGTGTTTATGCTGGAGAGGGAATCAATAAGCATTGAAAAAAGCACTGTCAGTTATTGATCTATGTTTTGGCTTGCTGGGGCCAGTGAAATTTCGGAAGCAGAGTGCTTAAAGGAGAGGCGCTCATTTTGTAGCAACCCAACTTTTGACTTATCTTAACTTATCTTAACTACCTTACCCTAACATACCATAACACGTTGGGACTGTTATGGATTTTCAGTGTCTGCCACAATAAATTGTTTATTGTAAGGAATGTTCAACTTTACCCAATACATTCTAGTGACCAACATATACCCATTTACCTTTGTTCACATTTAGTCATATTGAGGCTTTGTACAAGGCCTCAGCAAAAAACCAAACAAATTACATACCCTTCCCCTTCTTTGAAGCTCAGTCAGAGTGACTTTTGGGATCTTGGGTCACTTTTCTTACCAAGACCCTTCTTCCCAGATTAAGTGAATTCAAGTTAGATTTATTCATATAGCACTTTTTACAATAGAGCATTGTCTCAAAGCAGCTTTACAACAATATATTATCTTAAAAGGCTAATCTTAAATAAAGCAAGCCTATGGCAACAGTGGCAATTTTCCCTAAATTGTGTAAGGAAGAGAACTTGAGAGGACCAATACTCAAAATGGGACTCATCCTCTTTGGGTGGCTTAGATGTTAATTGAAATAGTTAAGTTGTATTAAAATAAGAAGCTGAGATGGATCACGTGAGACAACAGCAACCCACCTCCACTGCAATCGAAAAGACAGCAACCCAGAATCCCAGAACCAGCCAGACTGCCCACCAGACACTCCCAGCCAAAGGTCATGGCATGACCAGGCAGGCAGGCCAGACATGACCTCAGACTCTGGCCCCAGTAAACGTAGCCATACATCCTTGTCTAAATCTAACAAGAAGCCTGCATAAGTATGAGGAAGTATGAGAAAGCTTTTCCCCCTGATGTGACATTTTAAATTCTAGGAACTGAAAGAAGTCCTGCACCTTTTGGACAAAGTTGATGCACTGGGTTGTGCAAATCATATAATGTGGGACCAGGCCATGTAGAGCTTCATATGGTACAAGAAGTATTTTGTAATCAATGCCGAATTTAAGTGGTAACCAGTATAGATACGACAGAACAGGACTGATTATGATCAAATTTAGTTTGTTCTAGTTACCATTCAAGCTGCTGCATTCTGCCCAAGTTAAAGTTTATTTAGAGATTTACTAGAGCATCCAACAAGTAAAGCATTGCAGTAATCCAACCTCGAGGATATAAATGCATGAACTAGTTTCTCCGCAACTTAAAAAGAAAGGATATTTTGGAACTGATGGAAAGCAATTAATGTGATGTTGCTATTTTGCACATTAAGGATGAGCTCTGAATCTAACGTAACACCTACGTTTTTTACAGTTGGACTGAGCGTAACCATACAGCCATCTAGTTTTAGGATTGATGTAGCCAACCTGTCTTTCACAGTCTTAGGTCTGACTAATAAAACCTCAGTTTTTTCTGAGGTAAGTAAAAAAGGAAATCAAATAACATCCATTTTGTACTTATTTTACTTAATTTTACTAATTGTAAGGCTGTCATTTGTATCTAATGATATGTACAACTGTGTATTGTCTGCATAGCTGTGAAAACTAATGCCATGTTTACAGATAATTGAGCCTAAACATAGCATGTACAGGGAGAAAAATAATGGACCAAGCGCAAACTCTCGTACTTCACTTTTGAGAGCTTAGAGCTCTTATTGTTTCGTTTTGGGGGCAGCCAGCTTTAGGAAGAGTCCTTCTGAACTTCTTCCATTTAGGAATTATAGTGTGCACTGTGTTTTTTCCTTCACATGATCATCTCTGAATAAAGTCTCCGAGCTGTACAGTCAGTTCTTTCTTTCTCATTTATAGGTTTTGCACTGATATTGTTTTCTATTCACTCCATTCCATTGTAATTTGTGCACCTAACTGATAACTGATAACTGATATACTCTTCTCCTTGCAAATTCTTCACATGACTAGATTTTTAAAAACTATTTCAGCCTTATGCATGTTGGATTATTACTGCTATGACTGCAAACATCTGTCTGCTCCTAGCTTAACCTGACCACTCTCTCCCCCACATACTTTGAACCAGCTGCTTCCCACCTTTTAACCTGCCCTTTGGATCACTTTTGGGTTTATCTTTGTATCTACATAGCACAGCCTTGAGGCACTGTGCCAATCGGCAGGCCCAAACCCAGTGCCTGCAGGATATGAGCCATCTGTTAGCCATGCCAGCCCTGCTGGTCTCCCTATCCTTGCAGTACCAGGCAAGAGCCCTACGCACTCACACCTCAGTCCAGCACAACAGCATTGTCCCTAGGGGCCGACAAGCACCATGCCAGCTTGCACTATCCACAGCCAATTTACCAACAGAGCCACAATTTACTGACTCCAATTTAGACATAACATGGTCTCTGGCCCCTACAGAATTTAGAACAAGGTTAAAGTAGAATGAGTGTGCTTTGAATAAAATTAGTAAAAAGCTTTTTAAATGTGTATATGGTGTGTTCTGTCATATACACACTGGTGGAAATGGAAATGGTAAAAATATGTATTTAGTTGCTTAGAAGTCATTATGTGTGTGTGTTTTTTACTTTACACAGACAACAGGCAGCTCTAGAATGTAATGAGTTTTTTTAACCTTTAAGCCTCTCAGGATTGTGTGCTGGGTGGCACAATTACATGGTGGTTAGCCATTGTAAAAGCAGTTAAATACACGTCTTAAAATAAAGATTGTAACTGCAGGCTTTAAATAAGTTACAGAGTGTAACTAAACTACATTCGTTAAGCTGCACATGCCATTTTCCCGAAATATGTCATATTGCGTTTTGTTCCCTGAATGAGTTGGTAGTCTTCAAAGAAGCATAATGAAGGTATACTGCGCACCATTATGGGGCATTTGTTAACTTCTACATGATTTGGGTCTTCAATTGAACATCAGTATCATGGTAATGTTTAATGCTGTTGCTGTACAAAAGTATTGTACTGGAGCACAGATGACAGTTATACCTTATGCAGGTAATACATTTCTATGATAATCTGGTTTACAAGAGCATCACCTCCATTAACTGCATAACAGGATATCTGAGCAGTTAAACAATTCCACAATGATCTTATCCACTCACAAATGTATCCATTTCCAAATCTAAAACACAGAAATATGTGAAGAAGCTACACACACACACACACACAGAGCCCATATCCTGAAGAGGGTACTAAACCTGTTTTATTTGGCCTATAATAACTTCTCACAACATTATTATCTTAATGCTGCCATTTTACAGGCTTTAGGGGAGAGGGAGCAGTTTACTAGCTCTCTCTGGAGCACTCCGACACAGTATCCATCTCCATCTGTCCCCTCCTCCCTGTATGCATTGCCCATTCCTCTTCAGGAGCTTATTCTTAACAAGCTGGGATTGTACTGATGGCTTGGATTGCCAGAGATAGTTATTTAATAGTAAAAATTACTTCCAATATAATTAATTCTCAGTGCATTTGGGTATTTAGATTGAATTGTTATTTTTGAACTACTTGTGGAAGTGATAGAAGTAGTTTGTACTAATGTGTGTATTTAAATTTTTCAACCTTATCAAAGAAGTGTTTTCATTTTCAGTCATTTTTGATTATAAGAATCACAACCCTAAATCAGAAAAAGTTGGGACAAAATGCAAATAAAAAATATGTCTTATGTTTATTTTGACTCGTATTTCATTACAGGCAGCATGAACCCAAGACATGTCATGTTTTGTCTGATTAGCTTCATGTCTTTAAGTATGACTAGTTTTGTTGTAATCTTGTCTTGTTGTAATCTATTAATTTAACCTGGTTTCTGTTGTTACATTAACTAACATCCATTACTTCATTTCAGGCTTGCAACACATTTTAAAAAACTTATAATGGAAGCAGTTTAGGGCTAGTAATGTACAAAATGTCCAGTAAAGTACAAAAATGGCTAAATGTATTTGATGTCAACTGGTGATAATCATGATTTGATGCAAAAGCAGCATCCACAAAAGGCTCAGTATTTGAGGAGCAAAGATGGGCAGATGATCTCCAGTTTCTTAGCAAATGCGTGCGATATAATTATAGAAGTATTTAAAAACAATGTTCTAAAAGTAAGGAAAGGGATTTACATATTTCACCCTCTACACTGCAGAACACCATTCCATGATTTAAGACATCTGGAGGAGTTATAGGACGTAAAGGACAAGAGCACAAGCCTAAACATTAAAAGACCCATCATCTCCAATCTCTCTGTTTCTCAGAGTTGTGGAGAAGTCACCATTGGCTACGCTCGGAAGATAAGAAAAGAAACAGACACAGTCTAGTTGTCAGAACTCAACCAATTTATTTTGGCAACCACTACCAATACATACTCTTTTGTATGGTTTCTATAAAAATCCAGATTCCCAAAAAGGTAAAGTATGGAACAATCTGCTTACTTCTTTACAATAAGACAGTACAAATAAATAACTTGACATTTAACCACTTAATTGTCAGCTGCACCAGGTCTTTTCCTTTAGTAGCTCATTGAGTTGTTTTTAATTGAATAGCATGGACAGCAGTGCAGTCATAACTTAGCATGCATAACTGAACAAGCAAAGTCTCTATTTCCAGTGTAGTTACACATTGTACATAAGGAGTGTCCATGTAGGAAGATGTACAGTGCATTTTCTTTTAGTCATGGCACATGGTTGTGTAAGGGGATATGTTAAAACACTTTAACTTGTGCATGACACACTGCAGTGAGTTAAAATGGATTGAATCTGTTAGCAACAACATGGACTGGAGCTTCTTGTAGGAAAATTCATTACTCAAAGACAGAAAAGCTTAAGAGCAAAATGAATTACTTATTTTTTACGATCCTCTTTTTCCAGTTATAGACAAGCGGTCCCATTTGTGCTGTAAATGCAGGAAATCACTCAGCGCTGTGTTATTGCAGCTCTGCAGAATTAATGGCGCTTTTTTGCCCCTGTGCTAGGATACCACTGCCTGCTGCTGTTCAAGCTCTATGTAATTATCTTTCTGGCAACTGCCACTGTTATGATTGCAGCTGAAGATTGAGAGACTAGGGAGAGGCAGGGGCAGGTGTGTGAGTGCATAAATGTGTGAGTGGGTGGGGGTGGGTGGTTGTACATGAGCCGCAGACTAATTCTCACTCATGTAGAGCTTACTCAAGTTAGTGATATGCATTTCATTAAAACAGAATAGTCCTAGATTGATTCATAGCATGATGTGTAATTTTGTATTTGGCACCATGAGACCTCCACAGGGACCAGTCGGACATCATCTGCTGATTTTCATTCCCCCATCCTAAAATTCACATTTATCTTGTTAATCTAGGCCACCTGCCCTTAAAAGCACACCATTTTACAGACAGTGATGTGGTCTTAGTGTATTAACATGTCTCACACTTGTTGGGTTTCCTATTCAACTTTCTTTCGATTTTTCCCTGAACAAATTTATAATGACAGTGAAACATGCTAAGCAGTGTTGTGCAATGCCAGCCATGCAGGCTGTCCCATGTTCCCATGTGTCAAATCCTACATTCACATCCAAAGCGATTCCGACAGCCCAACAAATGCAGAAATACAGACATCTGCTGTGTTGAAAAGAGATGGCAGCATAGGGCGTAAATTGTGCTCTCAGAATATTTTAATCCAGCATGCGCTTGCCAATAAATGCATGATATCAGTTGACTTGAAATGATACTGTGGCTCTGAAATATAGATGGCTGACAGTCTAAAGATTCAGTGTATCTAGTATGGGGCAGTAACACATGGAGTTGGAGGACAGCTTCTTTAAGTGTGTAAAAGCAAAGACATTTAAGGACAAATGTTTGTGACATATTGCATGGGGTTTTTCTCTGTTTTTATTATTACTTTGATTTTTGCAATATTTTAAGTATCACTTAAATGGTGTAAAGAAAATAATTTTTCTAATAATAGAAAGAAAGGAAAGTCAACTATCACAGGGACAATGCTAACATCCATAAACTTCTCTAAGCTGCAAGTTGTCAGCTTTTAAATGTACCCAAATATTTTGTTTGTTTTGGTGTGTCAGTATAGTACATATACATATGCATAGGGTTTTGATCCTAACTGGAATCAGATATGTGTTAAGAAGGACTGCACTGCGGAGTAAGATAGTGCTGTTATGGAAGGACCCTGCCTATTGTGTGAAATACAAGTAATGTGTGTATGTTCATGCTTGCCTTCGTGTGTGTGCATGTGTTTTTAGGGCACACTCGCTTGCTTGACTAATGAGGTGGACTGAGCTGGGGCATGGGGGCTGAGCCATGTCTTTGTCAGACTGCACATACTGATGGCCCCTCACTGTGCTCTCCTCTCCCAGGGGAGGCTTCTGAAACCTGTTAATTGAATCAAGTACACATGGGGCCTCCACAATCCTGAGCCTAGAAGCATCCAGATCAAGGCTTTGTTGCCTTTATTTGGCTCAGCACCATGGACAGTACCCTGAGACTTTATGCTGCAACTGGTTGCCTGTAGCTGGGGTGGATAGGCATTCTTGGCTTCTGTTACGCAATAGGAGTCTGCTATGACCTTTTATTAAAGATATATATATATACAAGTATATGGCCATCTGTCTCTCAATCCATCCACAAGCCTGTCACTCTCTGTATGTTTTTCTTCATTGTGCCTCTGAAAATTCCAGGGGATCAGCAGTCATGGGATCAGCAGTCATGCAAACCACATATCTGTCTGTCTGTCTCTTGCCCTCTCCTCTCTCTCTATTCTGTCTATCTACCAGTGTATTAAAAAATATTTTATTTTAAAAGCACATGAAAAGTCAAAGAAAAGATAATATGAAGGCCAGTCCATGCTTTCGATTCCTGCCGCCTGAAGCATGTTGTTAATGAGATGCGCACGGTGGGGCTTTGCATTAACGTACATAAAAATAAAGTTATTTCTAACTGATCCAGCACAGGTCAGTCAGTGATCCAGTTTCACACTTACCTCAACTAACCCCTCTCCACCCTTGTCTTTCTGTCTCTTCCAAAAAAACACCCTCACAGACTTTACAGTTTCAGAAGTGTATTCTTGTTTGGATTCCTGATTATTAGGAATAGATTATGTTGCTGATGTCTTAAAGCACTTAAAGTCTCTCTGGATAAGGGTGTCTGCTAAATACTGTAAATGTACATTTAATGTACACTGATGACGTGGAGCTCGGGTACAAGCACCAATGCTGATGCCAGCTCAAACCTTGATTCTACCATCACCGAAGGAGTCCCTTTCTCACATGAAACATGGATTCTCGTATGTTCTTTGTTCATGCCAGATCAGGACATGATTGTCAGGCTGCAAACTGAACCGTGACTCATCAGATTAAAGGACAGTTGACCACTCATCAAAGGCCCATGATGCTCATCAGCCCACCTTTTACAGGTGTTCAGCAAATAACGGAATGCAGACCAGTGGTCACCAGGCATGCAGTCCAACACGATTGAGGTGATTTTATATGATCTGGGTGCATATCCTTTGTCCAGTGGAAGCAATCTTCATCGTGCTGTTCCTGTCTCATAAAAGTGATTCCACAGCCTGTTAATCATGCTTTGGAGATGTTCCAAAGGCTGTTTCCTATGGCTCTCCAATTCATATTCATTGCAAATCATTTTGCAGAGGCATTGCAAGGGCTGGCAAATTTCAGGATGTGTACTTTAAAGATCAGAAAATGTTCAGATACTTCAGCAGTTTTAGACTTTTATATAGTACATTTTCACCAATTATATTAAAGTTGTTTTCAACATTAAATGTACGCTTCTCATAACAATTGTTGTGAGCAGTATCTATACAGGGTGAGTGAAAAGCGACAGCACACAATTTTATTTCAGAAACAAGGGAAAATTACATATTTGAATACCCCAGCAAGTAATGGGTGAGTGTTCTATCTTTTAGGCTATGTCCAGAACATGACTGCCATCTTGAAGGCAGCCATATTGGATAAATGGCAAGTTTTTCCAATTGGAAGGTGGTTATGTGGCATATCAAAGAAGACCAGAATTGTTTCAATTCCCACAATATCTCTTGTAAATCAAGGTAACTGAAGATGGAATTGGTGATTCTGATGTCTGTGCAATCAACTGACACCCAGAAAGACCACCAATTTTACACAGCATTGTTGCATCCCTCATAGCCAAATTCCAAGTAAGTGAGACTGTGGATGACAAGCCATCGTCCGAAGATTGCTACCGACGAAAAAACCTTAACAATGCATTGGTTTTGTCAGCTTTTGTAAAAAGTCAATAACACATCATGCGATGTGTCTTGTGACTTGCCCTGTGTGTGTGTGTGTGTGTGTGTGTGTGTGTGTGTGTGTGTGTGTGTGTGTATGTACAGTGCATCCGGAAAGTATTCACAGCGCTTCACTTTTTCCACATTTTGTTACGTTACAGCATTATTCCAAATTGT
>JAVSBV010069904.1:0-10305 GCA_033117975.1 Parotocinclus spilosoma
ACCTTAGCGACATCAATTAACCTAACACGCATGTATTACTGCCACTGGACTGTGGGAGGAAACCGGAGTAAACCCACACAGACACGGGGAGGACATGCAGAGTCCACACAGAAAGGCCTACCCACCATGCTGCCCTTTATATATGTTCATATATGTATGTTTATATATATATGTTTATATATATTCATTTCATTTGTTAATAAACTATAAACAATCCATTTCTGTATTCTGCAACACATGCCAAACAATATTTGGAAAGGGCAATTTATGGATAGTAACGAGGCAAAAAACTAAATACAGGGGATATCAACAAGTGATTATAATCATGATTCAGGACAATATAATATTATATTAATCATATTTGATGATTTGAGTCTTTGAGGTCTACAAATGTTTGAGAAAATTACTTACTGATTAAAAATCAGTAAAAACAATACAAAAACAATGTTCCCAAAAAAACAGAAAAATGGTTATTTTTATAATTCAGTTCTAACTGTGACTCTGTTTTGTCATCTTGAACGAATTAATGTTGCCCTAAAATCTCAGTGTACTTTTCTGCAGTAATGGTGCCATTACAAGAATGAAAATGACCTTGGCCAAGGGCCCCGACACAACCTTGTACCATGGCAGACCCTGCTGATAATAGTCTAGATGGTCCTTTTTACTTTATTTATACATCCTTGTGATTTTGGCATGGCCCTCTATATTTCACAGGTATATCCCAAGCTACTAGATGTGGTATTTGCCGTCTTTGTGTAGAGTTTAATTTGCGGTTATGTGATGCAACACAGCATGACACTTTTAACCATATTGGGGGCATATTTCCATATATTATATTTCTATGTACATATTAATGTACATCAATTACCTAAACATCATCAGACTTTCATATAATTCCCAAAAGTAAATAAAGTGAACCAAATCAAAGAACTGTCACAAAAATGAGGAAAAAGAGTGGCAAAGGTGTAGGATTAGCAATTAATTTGGAATTATAGCAAAGTAGGTTTTTGACAATAAGATGTCTCAAAGGGGTGCATTCAGCGATCAGCCAAAGTCAGATTTTCGCAATACATTTCTGGAAATATGTTTTTCCCTTCGAAAAGAGTTCATGCTTAACAGACTATGTCACTAAAACTACAAAAATAGTTTTGTACCATGAACTTTGTACAAAGAAATACAAAGAGCTGTCTATCAACCAAGATAATAATCTGCAAGATCACGTTGTAACTTGATAAGAAACTTAAGGCCTGTCACCCTTTTGCTATTGTTAATGTTCATGATTCTACCATCAGTAGAACATTAAACAGCACAGCTGGCTAAACTTATTAAAACATAAGCACACAAGCTGTTCCACCAAAGAATGGTTAAGAAAGTTAAAAGTTAATGATTTGGAATAGCCAATTCGAAGCACTGACCTTTATTTAATCCATACAAGCTAAAGTGAGCAGCTCATGTGAGGAAACCCACCAGCCTACAGCTGACATTGCTTTGCGCAGAGAAATGGACTAAAATTCCTCCAAGACAGTGTGCAGAACTGATCAACAGTTACTGGAAATTTCCACTGCTACCTAAAGGCGTCACCCAAACTTTTGTCACTTGCAGATATGTAATATTGTATCCTTTCCCTCAAACAAATCAATGGGTAATTTTGTAAGGTTACATTTGTGTAATTGGGTTTTTATTAGAACTCTAAAATATTGAATAATAGTGTTTTATATTAATGCTGAAATATAAAACCACTGCATAAAGCTAGTATTAAATTTACACTAAAGTTTTTACCCAGTGTTCTTTGACTCCAGTCTTCCAGGACAGAGTGTTCTTACTGTGAATTGGCAAGGCGAGCAAGCATATTTAGACGGTGCCAAATGAGCACATTAAACTACCTACATGTTAGTGTTTGTGTATCCAGCTGAGAGAAGCCCTGATAACTGAGAATCCCCGTTTTGACAAAGATTTAAAAATGTTTTATAGACAAGTGTGAAGCTTGCTCTGACAGGACAAGGAAAAAATCAAATAATTGCTCAGATTTCGGGCAGATTTCGTGAATGCCTTCCCTGGTGTCCTACACGTTGTTCCAGGTAGTCCCCCAGATTTTTAAGGGGTTTCACATCTGGGGAATTTGTACGCCAGTCCAGATATGTGACTGCTCCTCAATGTTCATGGTGCCAATCACATTAGCTTTGTGAATTCAAGAATTGTCATTTGGAGAACAGGGATGGGAACGTTATGTTCCTTAGTAAGATCATGGGCAAAAGGCAGAACCTGGTTGTGCAGCAGCTCAGTGTAGATGCTGTGGTTTGTCAATATTTCTGGCTTGTTGCCCATCGTAACCAAACTTAGTGAGCAGGAGTCATCAAAGGCTTCTTGTTTGCCACCCTGCTAAATATGTTCATGCTGTGCAGTTGCCTCAGGAGTGTTCTTTCAGAAAGTACATGCAGTTCTTGCCTGAAAATGAAGCAACTTTTATCCCCAATTTGTGAAACGTTCCAGCAGTCCCTGTCTGTCAGTTTTGATTTGAAGTCAAATTCTGAAGAGATTTCCTGGAGAGTGGCATTTTTGCCATGGCATTTTTGCCTGGTATACCCAAATACAGTCACACCTTTTTGCCAATCATTAAAATCTGCCTTTGCAACGTGTTTTCCGCACATCGAACAAGACATTAAGTGTACTGTACCACCGCTTCTCAATCTATGAATCCTGTTACACATCCTACAGGCAGTTATTGCGTGATCATCTTTGTGCAATGCCATCTGCAAAAGCCTCAATGTACTACCTTCACAAACACTTAACGTGACTAATGTTTTGTCTGGGGAGGGTGCGTGAGCTTACTTTGTTAGAGCATGGTAGGAAATTGTTACAATTGCGTAGCACCAACTCATTTGTTGTGGACCTACATTTTGTTTATTTATTTAAGTTGTTGTATAAAAGCAATTTAACACTTATGTAACAATATAACCACTTATGGTTTTGCGTTGTCACAAATATGGTCACAGCTGTGATTTTCTACGGCACTCACCTGTTGATCATTATTCCATTGTTTATTTTCAAGCCTTTATATATGGTACTACGCCTCACCCTCTCATTGCTGTGTAGATACAACATATGGATAAAATTATGCAGATATCCCATTTAGTGGTCTCTGTTATTCTAGCCGCGCTAACTGCTAACAGATTTCTAACATAATGTAGACATGCATGGAATTTCCATGGAGAAATAGTGGCAACAGCCTTAATTACATTTTTTGAGACTTTTGATATTAATTGCAGTGCCAACCGTGATGGTATATTGTCAAGCATTGGTGCTCAGAGTCTCATTACACAGTGAAAAGCCTTCTCAGAAGAATGAAGTGTGCTATGCCTAAAAATGTGGACCAGCTCCATACTAACAGGTTTGTGTGTCTTGTGTGTTGTATGGAAAATTTGGCCGACCTTTCACTCTGATACATAAGACTGCAGTAGCCTAGCAGTTAAGGTACTAGCCTCTGGACCTCATGGTCCAGGGTTCAAATCCCACCTCTGCCAAGATGCCACAGTTGGGTCCTTAAGCAAGGCCTTTAGCCCATGATAAGACTGTATCAGTTGTAAGTCTCTCTGGATAAGGGTGGTTGCTAAAAGCTGTAAATGTAAATGTAACAAAAGTGTTCCACTGAATTATTTGTTATCACCATGAAGCTCAATGCACTAGTATGCTTTTTCTGGAAGAGCTAGCTCTTGTGTGCGTATCCGTTTACCAAATATAACCCTCTGGTAGAGCCAAAATACAATCTGTTCTCTGGATGTCAACACCAGTCCTAATCTGAGGACCCAATGCCAAGGCAGCCCTCCCTACATGACCTTTTTCTTTCGCTACCCAAGACAGGTTACACATTGTGTTTATAAATGCCTGAAATATACAATGGGTCATATTACCCTTATATTAATTAATCAAGCCTATGACTGTGTTCCCTGTCTGGGATATCTCAGCTCCCACAGTCTCGTTGTAGTACTGTACCAGCTCTTGGCACCCAGACTTGACATACCAAGACATAACCAGTATGGAGTTTGAAAGTATGCCATGCTTCCATATCTCCAGTTTCACTGTAAACTGACAGTTGCATGATCACAATGCGAATGTTTATATTATAGTAATTTTGACCCAGGGCCTGTGTATAGGTTTATTGTCTGGAAATGGCATGGGTTTGCATGCTGAGCACCCTGGTTCCGTTTCATTTCTTGGAATTTGAAAATCATGTGTTTTCTATTGCTAATCATAGACATGCAGTTTGCTGCCTCTTTCACACAATAACTAGCATAGCTATTAGTGCTTAGTTTATTTACAGTGTAATTTTGTTGTAGCCTTTTCCTAGTAATTTATTATTACTTGTAATTTATACATTTAAATGCTATACTGATATGTATCCCTAAGGTTTTGTCACAGCACCACTGTCATAGTGTCTGTACATTGTCTTTACAATTTATAGCATTAGCGTTTTCATATTTATATGATTTATGTTTAGCACCTGTTTCCTAGATGACTTCCAGTAATGTTTACTTAATTTAACAACATTATCAGTAGAAGTAATTGTGTTCATCTTACCATGTTCACCTGTTTCATTTTGTAAAGTGTAGTCAAATTAATATCTTATTCTGAAGTTGTACTTTATTGCACACATTACTAACATTAAGTCTGCCCATATGCTGAATAGACTGAACAGATATTTTTCAAAACTAATGTCCAAAAACCTGACACCCTCTCACATCTACAGAGTTTTAGTCACAGTCTATGGTTTAGCAAGGACTGCAACTGTACAACTTACAAAAGTTATTGATATTTCAAAATAAAATATCCCCTAATGAAATATTCTTTAATTTTTGTGAGATTCCTTTGATTCCCTTGATTCCTTCGAACCTTCTTCTTCCTCCAAACACTGCGGGTTGAGTTCATATCAAAAAGCTTTGTTTTGGTTCATCTGTGTGTACATCAGTGTGTGAGTGTGTGAGTGTGTGTGTGTGTGTGTGTGTGTGTGTGTGTGTGTGTATGTGTGTGTATATATATATATATATATATATATATATATATATATATATACATACACATGCAACTGGTGATCAATTCGTCTTTCTGTACTATTTTGCCATCTCATACCTTTGCTATAAAACCATCTATATACAAGCTATCTCTGTTAATGCTGCTCTTCATACACACCTCAAAGTCTGGCCAACAACTGATGGTCGAGTTTTATGCTATATTTGTCCACATCTATTGACACTCAGCCATAAGGCACTCCCATTGGCGGATCACATTTGGTATGACCACCTGTCAAATGCTCATATAGGATCCACCAAGGCTGAAAAGACACTGGTGGGATTCCACTATGTATGTTTGGCTACTGTTTTGAAACTGGGTTATAGTGGTGTTTGTGCTCTGTATCAGCTGCTTTAAAACATTTCATCTGCATTAACCTCTAAAACCTTTTAATGCAATGTGCATAGCTAGATAGTCCTTGCAGTAAAAGTATGTGGAATATCATTTTCAGCACCATATCCAGTATGGTTTCTTCATATCCTTGGTTAAACATGATCATTTTATTAGTGCTACCACTGGGTTTGTTCAAAACACGCCCCAGGCAGCACAGAATGACCTCCATGCTTGGTGTTTCCACTGAGTCATCTGTTGGCACCTAAGGACAGGTGCAACACCCCCTCTTTCTCTGTCAGCTAGGTCTCTTTTTGATCTCTTTCATCTTAACACATTTGGTGACACCTCTTAACACCTAGAGCAGGATTAAAGACAAAATAATTTAGCTAATGCTGACTTTGCTAGTATACACAAAGATATTTGGTGACTGGTCAAGTAAAAACCTATTTGTTCAAATTAGGACTAAAAATGATCCAATATGTTTTATAAGGTCCTTTTTTGGTAAAATTACAAAGGTAATTCCAGAAAGAATCTGCAGTGTTTTTGTTTGGTAGGTAATGGAAACGAGGTGGCACTCCTCTCCTCCTGGGACTGAGAGTACAAATCTGGGCATGTGTCCTGGAACGGGCTGGGATCCGAGCTATCCTTTGCAGACCTGGCTCAGTTAGCTATCCATGCCAGTGCGTGTCAGTTATGTCACTGTGAGCTGTGAGTGGTCCAAAAACATTAATATGGTTAAAAAATACATGTAAGTTAAGAAAGAACATAGAACAAATTTATTGGTTGGGTTTTTCAGAATGATGTGTCCTTCAGTATGCTTCAGTGAAATGTTTAATGAAATAATTGGTGCATTTTTGAAATACATGCATTTGTGTATGTGGACTAAGATCTTAACGTACTGTTCATAAATGCACATGCCAGACAGACTGCTATGATATGCCAGGTTTATAGGAGGGTACATGGACTCCTATTTCATCTCCTAAGTAAAAAATGATCTCTAACTGTCTTAACTGTGAATGAGTAAGCTTCTTTGGGAGACCTGAGTGGTCAGGAGAGCAACACACATTAATCATAGCTGTCAGTACACTTAAGTTACAGTTCATAGGCTTGGTTTGCCATGACACAGATTCTGACACTCTTCTTCAGATATGGTATGCCACCTGTAGAGTGAGTCAGAAGAATAGTGCCGTTGGGTGACAACACAAATTCGACCACCAGGCTGGATGTAGTTGCGAAACTACTGTTTAGATTGAACTGCTTATGCAACCTGTACAAATCTGGAAGTTTTAATTAACATCTAAAAGGAAACTTCTGCTAAAACTTACGAATCAAGGTCTGTGGCAAAACAGCAGTTTGTGGTTTAAGCATGAGGTCCATTCATCGCCGATGGGTCGCATTTAGAACCCAACTCACGCCTGCTGGCTTCTCAGCCCAAAAAATCCCCCTGGCCCTCTCAATCCCTTTCTTTTGCTTACCGACAACCTCTTGACGTAAAACTTGAAATGCTGTCTCGTATGTTCCTTTTTCTGACATGTAATTTGAGTTCCATTAAACACTGAAATGGAAAAAGTCTTTCCATTTAACTAGCATGTGTGGTGTGCGCACCCCAGCTTTTGACACCTGGTATCTGCTTGAGTTTAGTATTTGAAGCATCTCAGATGTCCCACAGCTCTTCCTGATCTGCCGCCCTCCCCACAGGACCCCCACCACTTCGGCGGTCAGATTTAGGGAGGCAGGTTCATTCTATTATTGAAGCTTCAGTTGGAGGAGTTGCAGAAGTGCCAAATAGAGGTTTACAGAATTAAGGGTAAACTTTTAATTGTGGGACTTGTTGTTTTCTTGTAGTGCCTTGACTTTTTTTTCTTTTATAAGGAAATATTTGAGCTATTGTTTTCTATCGGTTATTGTTGGATTTTATAATATTTATAAACTATTGTGAGAACAGAGCTGCAAAGGAGTGATTACAGTAGTGGTGAAATATTTGGGTTGGACTAGATTGTCTTTGGTTTGCTTTTTATTTTTGCTGACACCATGACTTCTGTGGAACCGAATCCTGGATATGACCTTATTCAGGTCAGAATTGAGAGTTTGAGCAGCAAAATGGACACTCTCATTAGCATCCAGGAGAAAGTCCTCTGTCGGCTGGATAGCATGTCTGAGGAGCTTGTCGGGATAGAAAGAGACATGGAAATTTTGAAAGAGGACAAGGAAGAGATGCTTCCAGCAAGCCGAACTAAGGGACCAGCCCGAGGCATCTCGGGTGAAATGAAGGAGATGTGCCAGGAAATGAACAGCATCATGACAGCAGTGAATCAGCGCTCGGAACAGCAGACTCAGAAGCTGGAGGGCATGGAGGGTCTGGTGAGGAGCATCCAAAAAGTCGTTAGCTTCATCGGAGAATCTGTCAAGACTTCCAGAATCACAGAGCTAATGTTTAAGGGGCCAGCAACTCGCAAGAACAAACTGGCTTTAGTTTCTGGGCCGAAGAGCCAGGAAAGCAAGCACGGTGCTAAGAAACAGGCCTCAGGTGAGGCTCTGCTTGGCAAGGTGAGTCCAATCTACGGTGTCATCTGGCTGCAAATCAATCGTAGATATCTGAATAAAGTAGAAGCTTTGGTTTGGGCCCAATGTGATCAGTCAGGATTGGTTTACTTGCCAGTAACCATGCTCACATTTAAAAATGTGAAATCAATGCACCACTGTTTGTAGACGGAGTATGTTGTCTTTGCACATTAAACTTTTTTTATTTTAGCTTAAGTTGATTTGTACTAACAAATACTGCTATCTTGTAGTAACAAGTCTTAAATCATTGTGTACTGTCAAAAAAGAAGCCCAGATTCAGATTAAGAGACTGGATAACAGATGCATGACTGCATTGTCTCATTGTCCCAATCGCCATCAGAGCAGAATGTTGCCATTGAGAAGACTTGTAAATTAATTAAATGTAATGAATTGACTCAATATACATGTTTCTTGGAGGGTATAAACATTCAAAACTTTTTGAATTATGTTGCTATGGCCTGCAAGAGGGATTACATCTTGGGATTGCGCCCCCTGTGGTTCAAGCATTAAAGCCACTGGTTTGCTTAAATAATTATAGATAACTTTGATATAATAAAAAAAATTTGGATATATTGTGGCATGCTGAGATTTTTGGAATCATACATTGATGCTATTTACAAACATTGTCAATCCAAGCATGACTCTTTGACCTTGCAGTGCAACCTTAACATATCACTGCCATGTTTATGGTCTATACATTTCAATGAAGCCAGCTGTTTCTTGATTTAGCACTGCCAGTCTTATCACTATGTATACCATGTGTTCATTTTTGCTAAATAACAACTTTAAAATATCTTGACGCCCAGTTATGGGTTGTTATAGATCAATATTTTAGAATAGGATAAACTGTTCACAAAAAAAGGAAATATTCCCTAAATATCCTCCTAATTTTTGTGAGCAGTGCATATATTTACTTATACAACATACAAATACATTACAAATAACTGTCTCTTAATGAATACTGCTGAATAGTACTGTAGGCCTAAATGAATGTTTACTAACGAGTCAATTTTTGACCTTCATTCCAAAGAAGAGTATAGTAATTAATCCCTGATGCCTTACTGAGTTGAGAATGGTGAGCATGAATCTGGAATGGGTAATACCGTCAGTTCTCACGTCACAGGCTTCCTCTCTGAGATAGCTAATGAGTGATGTCTCTGTGTCATGTACAATTACAGCTTTCAGCTGGTCCACACACTGCTATGGAATGGCAATAGAATTTGGCTGCCACAGCACGACCACAGTCCAACAGTGATGAGGCATCTCAGTCATGACATAGGCCAGGTCATCCAAACTGAAATGCTGTGTAAACTTATGGTTAGCTGCCCTACCTTTTGCCCGTAAAACATTTTACATTTGTCACCATAAATCTGCCCATAATACACTATGCAGACATTTTTGGTCCAAATGTTAGTCTACCTGCTATTTCATTTTAATTATTTCTATATAAGTAATTCAACATTGAAAACAATGTTATTTTAATTATATATATATATATATATAATTTATTTATTTATTTATTTATTTATTTATTTATATATATATATATATAAAGTAGTTGATATATTGTATGTAGTCTTGGAAACAATGTTAGATTGGGCTTAATGATCAGATATTGGCTAAAACAGCTATACTGAGGCTCCATCTCTGAGCTGCTTCAGTAACAGGCATCATGCAGCTTATTAATCAGAACTACATTCCAGATTATATTAGAATGGTTTGCATAACTCCTGAGTGGCTCAGCAGAAAAGCTTCCACCCTGTCTGAAGGACTTTGTTATATTGAGCTCAAAAAGATGTCATCACCAACAAGGAATTTTAATTTACTTTCTGGCTGTTGGAGTTGGATTTCCTCATTGATTAATGTCTGTGAGGTTATGCAAATCAGGCCAGTTAATGCATCACCTACATTTACAGCTACTCTGTGACCTTTTTATTCAACAGTCTAAAAAAAGGTTGCTTCATGTCTTCATGTGTCTTACTTGGAAGCTACATGGAAGTCCATGTGTGAAGTTTGCATGTTCTCCTCCTGTCCATGTGGGCTATCTTCAGGTACCCTGGTTTCTCTAAAGTTTTTTAGTTTAAGTGAGTGTGTACGTGCCCTGCGATGCAATGGTGCGTTGTCTAAGGTTAATTCCTGACTTGTATCCTATGCTGCCAGTTAGGCCCCTGCCCCCTGTAAAATGTGTTAAATGGGTATGAAAAGGAATTACTGTATGTTAAATAATTATAATATAAACAATAATAATAATAATGATAATGATGATTATTGTCACAATCTGTCAGCGACCGAGGCGTCCCGGAGATATAGCGAGCCCGTTCCCGGACTCGGCACATCTCCAGGAGC
>JAVSBV010069915.1:0-10305 GCA_033117975.1 Parotocinclus spilosoma
TATTTTTTATTGAATTTTAGTTGTCACTACACTTTGTGTGTGTGCGTGTGTGTGTGTGCGTGTGTGTGTGTGTGTGTGTGTGTGTGTGTGTGTGTGTGTGTGTGTGTGCATTAGTGTTTCTTAAGGTAGTGCGATTGGATAAGATACAGCAGTGCTGCTGGAGTATTAATCAAGGTTCACTTTATTGGATACATTCACGTTATTGTTTTTTCAGTTTAGCAGTGAAGTTGAGGTGCTTAAACCTCCAGCAGTACTGACGTGTCTGATCTTCCACCCAAATAGTATCTGATCGTTGCTGGTCCTGATGGTGTACAGACCATTTCAGCACAGAGTATATAACTGTAGAAATTGTTAATTGTCTAACTGTTGTTACATGCTGAATTAATCATCTTGGGTTGGATTAAGTTGATCCATAGTATGGGTCAGTGGGATAACTATCACTGTGGTGGTTTAGTGGATGAGGTATTGGAAACTGAAATCCCACGTTCTCACAGGGTCGCTTTTGGAGCCTTGAGGTAAGTTGTAACTATCTCTGGGTAAGGGCATTTGCTAAATGATGTAAAATGTCTTGTAGTATGGACCTGACTGACATGAACATTACTGTCTGTTAGACTGTTACACCACAGACCATTGTGAAAGAGTACTGACTGTCTGTGCATTTCACAATAGGAAATAGGCCAAAGGGTTTATTGCCTATATATGCAACCAATTGTCTTTGAATAAAGGGATGATGCCATGTTTCCTTGATTATTCGGGTGGCTAGAGATTACTAAAGAAAATCTGTCATAACCCTTAGTTTCTTAAATGACATCAACTGACAAAATTTAAATTTCAAACATTAGCAGTTCTTGTGCAGTTTTTTGCTATTGTTTTAATCAATTTATCTACTAGACAAAAGAACAAAGAAATTGCAAAGAAATTTTAAAATATATAATCTAATCTTCATGCTGTAGTGTTTTATCTGTACTATCTGGAAGCCAAATACTTAATGTGATGTCTGATGAATTCTAAGAACGAAGGCAAGATCAACTCAATCTCACAAAATGAGAATATATTTTAAAATGACTACAAAGAGGATCCCACAAGAATCTGATCTAGTCAATGCTCCTTCCCTGTCAGTGTGTTTTGGCAGTCTTGGGTGATCATACACCCTACGGAACAGTCAATGTGTATCACTCATTCAATTTAACATGCGATAATGAAGTTTGCATCTCATTTGCCTAATCAAACAACTTTCTTTGAATTTTCATTTGCTTTTCTGATGATCTTGTTTAATAAAATAAAATCCAACGCTCCTTTTTTTAATTGCTTCATATTCCTATTTTGAAATATCCCCTAATTTTGTGAGCAGTGTATATCAAAATCTTAGTGACTGTGAAGATACATGAGGAATGCTACCTAAAATTAAAATAAAAAAATTAAAAACTCATGATAAGTATCATAGTTATCAACTTTGTGCACTAGACGAAATAATGCGATAATATTTGCACATTTTTATGCTATGCTATTCAGTATTCTTTATCTATTTTCACTATTGTTATTATTAATTATTAGATTTTTAGATCTGTTTTCTCTGTTCATATTTATGTACCTACTGTTTATTTAAGCTATAACTATAAGCATATTAAATAGATTTATGTTTAGTTATGTTAAACTGTCCAAGGAGAATGGGTTCCGTTGAGTCTTTGTCTTCCCAAGGTTTCTTCCGTATAACTGTTGCCCTATTTGGCCTTGCTCAATTTGGGATCGGTCTCAGATATTAGAAGCTAATATAAAATTGTAAAGCTGCTTTGAAACAATGCTCCATTGTAAAAAAAGAAACAAAATCTTGACTTAAAAACACCACAGTGCCAGTGTCAGACACACACTAATAAAAAAGTGACAACTTCTAAGCAGTGCTGGTGTTAGTGTGGACTTGATGTTTTGACTCATTGTAATACAGATATTATGGAATCAATGGCATATTGGATAACAGAATGCAATAAAACTTAACTATAAATGCAAATCCTGTTCAGTTGGCTTTATTTTGGAGTTGCAGACATGTGAATGAGCATTAATCGTTATGAAGCTGATCATTACAATGTACTGACCAGGGGAATTATAAGCAAATAAGGACTTCTGGAAAATG
Source organism: Parotocinclus spilosoma (assembly GCA_033117975.1). NCBI lineage: Eukaryota > Metazoa > Chordata > Actinopteri > Siluriformes > Loricariidae > Parotocinclus > Parotocinclus spilosoma. The sequence goes on from JAVSBV010069915.1 coordinate 2,129, forward strand.
TATAAATTGCATACTATTTGAACTCTTGTGTGCATGCAAACTTCCCATTTATTAAAATAAACTGCACACAGAGGAACTACAAAAAGGTTTGCTACACTTAATATAATCGTCATCATCAGACCCATGACCAAAAATGGTGTAATACATATATGCTTTTGTTATGCTGTAATCCGCTGAGTAAAAGAAACATTTCTCAAGTTAAAAATAACTTGGATAAGACTTCTATTTTACTACCTCTTATTCTGATCATTCTGAGTCACAGGAGAAAATACAGAATACTCCTTTTGTTGGACGTAGGAAGAGATTACATTCAGAACAGGGCAACAGTCGACCAAAGCGTTTAAAAAAAATGCAAATATCCAGTGGTAACATTGTACTGTTCAAAATTCTGCAGTATAGAAGTGTGACAACAAAACATAAAACCTTAACTTCAAGTTAAAATCCTATAACACACTATACATACTGTAGGTCTTAGACAACAAAATTGTGTTAACATTATGTAAATTACACACATAAGAACCTATAGCAAAATATCGTTATTATATTATATTATATTATATTATATTATATTATATTATATTATATTATATTATATTATTTAAAAGCTTTTAAATCTTTTAAAATAAGTATAGAAAGCAACATTGTTTACTTACTTAATATTCTACTTGTATGCGAAGCTCATTTTGATTTTATTCAGTGAGTTAGTGCTGAGATTATAGACATGGTGCTTCTGTTTCACAGCTTTAAGACTGTATGAAAATCTAAAATGGTCAAATATAAATGACTGGTAGAATATATGGTTGGATATATAATGAATAGTAGGATATATAATGATATGTGAAGGTGACATGTTAGTGGTTTGCAACAAAGTAAATGTCAGCTGTTTTTCTTTATGGATTGGTAAAAATGATTCCATATTAAATAATAAAATTTGAATGTCACCTGAGTAGATGTAATGGACTGAATGTAGCGTGTTACTACCCATCTCTGGTTTTAATAAAAAAAAAAGATTACAAGTACACACTTTGTTATACCTAAGTTATACCATAATATACATTATACATACATACAATATATAATTGTTAAATACAAATTATCAACTTGTTTTCTCTATATTATTATTCAATGTGTAAAAACTTGTTGTTTTTCTAGAATGAAACCCAATGTTAAATTTTGCTCAAACCAATACAGTAGCTACAGGAAACTGGTATCTTGTTTTGTTTCCAGAGCTGTATAAATTCAGTAAAAATATCATAAAAGGATAAAGAATATGATTTCTTTTTTCTTTTCTTTAAATAATATACTTGTACACATTAACATATCTCTCAGAAGCTTGTCTCAAATGTCAACTTCCCACCAGTGACCATGGGGTGCTAATACGTTTATATATTCAAAAGTATAATAAACTTAGTAATCTGCTTGACTGCAGACAGTATTTTTAGAATGCCATACATGGGACCAGTTTGTGGGCTTGACAAGTGAGGCACATTGTATAAACTAGCAAAGTGAGGTTAAGCCAGCCATTGAGTGGCAGGAGTTTTGAGGAAGTGGTTTAATTTGATGACAAAACAGGAAGTGGCTGGACTGCAGATTATTTCACCATTTTCCATGACAAAAGTCTCATGCCACATTGCAGTTGACTCAGAACATAACATAAATAGTACTTTGGAACAATGATAAGATGCTTGATGATGTCTTAAACACCATGTCCTAAATTAGGGTTGCCTTTCAGACATGACAACATATCACTATAAGAGCAACATAACACAAAAATTCAGCCTTTACTGCATATCTGAAATAACTAGCAAAAGTCTTTAAAATAGTTAGTTTTTTTATCTTTATGCCAGGGTATGCCTGTTTCTGATGCAGGTCATTTCAGGCTTTACTTTCCAGACTTTGCCACTACCTGAACGGCTTTGATCCAGTCAGTGCGTTCCTCGTTTGTTGCTGCCTGCAGGTAGTAGTGTATCTCATCTGAAGTGATGATCTCGAACAGATTTCCCTCTATGTCATGCTTCTTAGCTGAAGCAGTTGAAAAACACAAAGTTAATGTTTGTCCTCCTGGTTGACTTGTGAATAACTATAGAGATTATAAAGAGTGATCTTACCATCTGGTACATAATCCACTGCTGTCACAACAGATCCACGTAAGTGAATCGAGCCAAGAGGGGGATATTCCTCACCCTTATGAAAAATAATATGAGTTACAAAATGATAAACAGTCGTTTCAAGGAACATTTCATCATTTATAGGCCTAAGTACTAAAAAGTCCTCACCTTTGTGGGATCATAATAGTGTATATATGCAGGATCATCTCTTAGGATAAATTTTCTCACTTTCCAGTTTTTTCGCCTATGGCCCTATTAAAGAAGACACATACACACACACACACACACACACAGACACACACACACACAATCTTTCCTTTCCCCTTATTGACACCATGAATATTCAGTATTGCTAATTAAGGCAGTGTAGCACAATCCGGGTAGTACCGCTACCATGAACAACATACCTGTTTTTGCCTAATGGATAAATGAACCATATAAACTGGAAGTGTTACAGTAGGGAACCAGCTAAACAACCAGTTCTCATGGAGCAGTAGGGCACATACACCTGCTTAGAATAAGCATGAAAAAAATCACACTTCCCCTATGTCCCTAGATAGTTTCTTTATAATTCAGTTGTACCTGAATTTCAGTCATGTCTCTCACAACCTGGGTTGCACGTTTATAGATTATGTACATGATATTTACATTTGATTGAACTTACTTGTTTCAGCAGGCAGCCCTGTTTCACTATGGCTCCCCTGAACTCCTCTTTTATGATCACATCCTCATCACTTGAGTAGCCTTCACAGAAGAAACCACTATCAGCCTGCAGGAAGACTCAGGGTCAGATACGCTAAAGATACGCTTTACATGCATTCTCAGCAGAATTAGATCTAGTATACAATTTCTTGTTTGACATTAGCATTTCAGCCAATATATGCAGTAGTATTTGCATAAAATAACCCTGGAAATCATAGTGTCTGCCTGGACAAAAATGGCTTTGTTTAATAACCTTACTGAATTTACATTTCCTATTAAGCCCACTGGTTCAGACTTTTAAACCTTGCGACTCACAATCAAAGCCAAATTGGTATACGGTCCCAGGTTCAGTTGATGCGCCTCGAAACTGCCTCCGAAAATTGAATAATAATTTCAGAGGCGCTGCAAGCACATATTTCAGTCATATCAAAGTTCACTTTTCATTGTGCCTACTCAGATATACATATCTAGACCTCAAACACTCAGGGACCAAGAGAAATAGATTTAATGTGGGAGCACTTCACATGATCAGCAGTACACGTGGTCAGCAATGCACTTGCATATTTTACAAAAACACTAAATGGACAGAAGTATGCAGTCACCTCTTCTGATTAGTGATCTAATTAGCCATACTCTGTGCTAACATTTTTATGATACAAGGCATACTCTGTGTAGGCAAGATCTTCAATGAAATGTAGTGGCCTAAGTAACCAGTAGCCTGAGCTGTACCGAAGACCTGACTGTTAATATGCTACGCTAATAGTTTCTACCTCCCCATCCAGTCAGTTTGTCAATTATCTGAATCGCCCACCTAAAATAAATGTACTGAGGCTTGTCTGCTTTGATGGAAAACTTGGCTGGTTTGTACACAGACTTAAACTCCATCAAACTGGTGAAGTAACAGTAAGCTAGAGTTTATTGTTCAACAAATACATTCAACATTACAGTTGTGTTCCAAAATCAGGTGAAAAGCTTTCTCAGATGAGTGACGTTTGTTGTTAAAGCAATGTGGGGACAAACTCCATAATAATACACATGATTCGGAAATAATTTCCTGTGTGTCATTATATATTTTGTGTATATAGTGTGTGTAACCAAATGCCCTGTCACTTTAACAAAATCTGCCTTAGGAGAATTATTAATCATTGCTCTTTGATTAATTACTAGGTTTGTTTAGGGGTGCACATTGGTAACTGCTAAATGCTTTCTCCTATTCAACCAAGAACATTTGCTCTGGGTAAGGCACTGGTACCCACTGCTATTGTAGGTTTTAGTCTGAGCATTAGTTTGTGCATTTGTTGTGGATATGTGCTGGTATGAAACCAAAGAAGGACTGATAACAAAAACTACTTATTGATCACTTCCCATTCATGTAGATAGAAGCCTGTTTTTTATGAGAGGAAAACCTCTGGATTTGTTAAAAAGAAGGAAGCTAAGTGGACAGACATTTTGAGTTTACAATAAATTATATGCGTATGCAGTCGTCCTTAATTTGTGACAGTTCACTTACAAAGTAGTAGAAAGCATCTATCTGGTCCAGAAGCACAGATTCTGCCATGCTCTCTGAGGCTGCTTTGGACAGGTCTCCAGCCGGTTGCAGATAGCCCTCATTTAGCAGTCCTGTGGCAAGCATCACAGCCTCTGACCGGTTTCTCACCTTTCCTTGTGAGATCAGCCAGTCAATCACTGCATTGCCTGCCAAAGCACAAAAACACAGAATAGCAACGACATATAAAAATGCAGAAGCTGAAATTACTGGAATGCAGCCGATATTAACAACATTATTTATAATTTCCCATACATATTTATTTCTCATTTGCACTAAATTATAAGGTATGAAGCCAAGATATTTCATGTTTAACTCAGGATTTTCTACTGTTTTACAAAAAAACACAATATTTTGTAAAATCTTTAAAATAGTACACAACATTGATGGTAACAAAAAAGAAAAAACACTTAACGTCCTTAGACATAATCTTCATGTCTGATTATAAGTAAATACTGGAGGTCATGAGACAGGACTAAATATCACATTTTATTTAATATAATAAACATTCTGTGCCCTTATGTCTTTTAAGAAATAATTGATTAATTATTCACAGACTCAAAGTGTATGAATGTAGGTGAACCTATAGGCTACCTATACCAATTGGTTCGATTTGGGTCTCAGGTCACATGATGCTGCCTACAGGATACTGGTGGCTGGACATTTTTGGTAGGTGGATTATTGTCAGTCCAGCAATGACACTGAGGTGCTCAAAACCTATAGCAGCACTACTGCGTCTGATCCAACCACACCACCACCATGTTAGTGTCACTGCAGTGCTAAGAATTATACACCATCCACATAGTAACTGGTCTGTAGGGTCCTGACCATTTGAGAACAGAGTAAAGGGGACTAACAAAGTACAGAAAAAGATGGACTACTATCTGTAATTGGAGATCTACAAAGTGCATCTGCATAGTGGAACAGATCAAATGTGCAATTAATGAAGAAACAATGAGATGTACCTAACAAAGCTATTGATGAGTGTACAGAATTAAATTGATAATCTGCAAAACTGTTTTAAAAGCAATTACTGTTACTATTGGTAATATACCAACAACTGGGCATTGTTTAAAGTTCACATGAAAATTAAAGCTGGTCAATACTGAAAAAAATTTGTATTGTAATAATTTAGAAAAAATATTGTTGCACATCTCTAATTCAAATTGATTTCTATAGTGCTTTTTACATCAAGGCATTGTCTCAAAGCAGCTTTACACCTGTCTTGACATTGGTAAGGGAAAAATCATAAATGCTCAAATGACTCAAGAGACGGACTGAATTTAATTTGGAAATTTATACCACCATGTTTACAAAAACCTTATTTCAAATGTGAAACCTGCTAAAAGGAACTGCATTGGTGCAACTTGCAAAAACTGAAATAATAATAAAATTTGATCAGAATTTTTTTGTAGAAAAATTGACGTTTTTTTTGGTCATAACTTGACGTTTAACAGTGATGTGAAGCAAGCTATCCAAGAAAAGAGGTTTGGTCTAAAGTTCCTTCTAGTTCAATCAGTATACTTACCGCAGCTGATGTTATGAATGACCAGGTATTAGTTGCAAATGTACATTTCCCATTTTATTACTATGACTGAGTAAAATCAGTGTACTCAGTAAAGACAGGAATAATATAGTTGTTTGTGGGCAGATAACATTTTATTAGAAATTTCTTCACTAACATTTGCTTGTGATTCTGAATTATTATTACTTGTTTTTTGTTAAACTTGTAATAGTTTCCTGTTTTAAGTACATGGAAACAGTTCAAGTAACAGCAAATACAGTATGTATAGCGGTATGACTAAAATGACTGTATAATATTACAAAACCATGCAGATAAAAACAGCTGAAATTTTACCAGTAAAGCAGTGGTTGTAGAGCTTCTTCTCCTTTTCCAGCTTCGTTTCTTTTATTCCTATATCTTGATCTTTCATCAAAACGTACAGCTCACTTGAAGAGAATGCATAGCAGATATTGTCCAGTCAGTAATGAGCAGGATATCAAATGGTTAATTTATGATAAACAAAACTTTGCACAGGTAAATCTCATGATTAGTCATTAAGGTAAGCTGATTTTTTAAAACTAAAAATACATCGATACTGTGATTTTTTCTATTTGTCTTTATATGTTTGGAGGATTTCTTATTTTATATTCACTGCCTTTGGTAAGCAAAAAGTTTTCGGGAACCCTAAACAGTAATTATAACGGAATAGTTTGTTTTTCTTCACATTTCCCATGTACTTATTTATTTTAAACTTATGACAAACTGTTTCAATTACCGTTGTTCTTGAAGAGTTAGGTTTTATTAGGCAACTATGAATCTGAGTTCACTAAGCTTAAGACATTCAAGATGATCTTTGTAGAATCAACCACCCACACTGAGTTAATCATAAGGTCCTATATTCCATCCTGGCATGGGACTAAGTGCTGCATTGTGACACCACCACGTTTCTGAGCAGATTCAGTCGTTCAATCAGAAGTCATTTGAAGTTTCATGCAGACACACATTTTAAAAAGAATACACAGATATACCGGTACACAGACAGTAAATAAGAGCGATTAAGTGCAACTCTGAATTGTATTAAGCATCTATGAAAACTAATGAATGTATGATATTTCTCAATATGAATTTAATATACAGTAAAATTATTGTAATTTACTCAATTGCAAGATCATTTAGCTCCTGCCAAGAAATGAATGCATACAACCAATAAGAACTGTCTTACAATATAATTTAATAATACTATAATCTAATAATATTAAATGAACAAATTAAGTTGTACCTTAGGTTAACACTTTCAGGCAGTTTAATAGACTTCCTGGTGGACTTTCTGGCAAACCTCTTGCCCCCTTGTAAGCAAGAAATGGCTCTTTTGATATCTTTGACCCATGCCTCCCTCTCTTCCAGATGTGTTGCTTGAAAGAAATGGTCCTGCTTCTTCGTCGTGCTCAGCTTGAAGACAAACTGTTAGATAGCAAGAGCATAAATGTGAAAACTGTGTTCCTCACCATATGCCTATGCTGACCTTAGATGACCAGTGCAGTGCAATGTGCATCACCGTTCTTTTAGTGAAATCCTGGCATGGGCTGGTCAATACAGCTTCCTTTAATGGAATCATTCCCTTTGGACTGCTGTCTGTCTTTTTATTGTAAAACTCAATTCCATCATCTGCTAATACCACCCACACCACCTTCCATGTATTCAGCAAAGTCCCCTGGAAATAAGATTATCCAACAGAAAGTGTATTACTTAGCATTTGCCGGTGTAAAATGACAAAAAGTGTTAGCAGCACAAAACAGAGTCTACATTTTCAAAATTTATTTGCAGCTCTTACCTTTTTTACCAGGTATCCCTCTCTAATGGTGTTGGGCTCCATGGGTGATTATTATCAACTGTAAAGACAACTGTACAATGTACAAGCTTTTTGTACCTCCTACTTTAATGACAGAGTTACATGCCTAAAAAGGGAAGCTGTAGCATTACCATATGTTAGGCATGCTTGTGGTCAGCTTAGTTCCTGTCTTATTTGGCCCACGCCCCAAAATGGTTCACAGTTACACATAACGTCAAAGTGTCAAAGTAAAAAATGTAATATAAATTGCATTTTATATATATATGTAGGAGCCGGAGAAAAAGGAGACACGGATCAGGATACAACTTCTTTTCTTTTTTTCTTTTTTGCAAGCAAAAACATCAGCTTCACTTTCTGATCGGGAAAACTCATAACCGTTCCCGCTAAATTGTTGAACCCTCCTCCTTTGCGGTACCCTGTTCTCCAATCAGAGCCCAGGGCATTCTGGAGTGAAAATCCAAATATGTG
>JAVSBV010069936.1:0-10305 GCA_033117975.1 Parotocinclus spilosoma
AAATCTTTCTGTCCTTGTGGGGACATTTAGTGCCTACGGTGTACTATAAACACCCCCTCCTCGCAAGCACTGACAGACAGACAGACACACAAAATACTCTTTCCACCACAGTATCTCACACTTACAAAAGCATGCACAGCACACACAGTGATGCCCTCTGATGGCTCAGCAACAATTCCTCAGAATATTTGTGTCTCAGGGAGATAAGGCAAGGTTCAGCCTGGGAATTGGCAGAAACTCCCAATATTCTGACAACCCATTCTAAGTAAATCATACATGGTTTGCTTATTTGAAAATAACTGTTTTATAGTTTGCTACTGGGTTTTTTTTAATGGGTGGAGCACAAATGTTCACATATGATCACATGTTTATGTCCTTGTGGACCTTCCCCCAACACCCCCCCCCCACACACACACACACTCACAAACACACACACACTCTTTCCACAGCAGTATCTCTTTATGTCAGTCTCCACCAGATGGCGGTGTCTATTAACACAATATTTCCCAGTATCTTAAAAAAATAAATACTTGTAATGCAGGAGAGAGTAATATGCGTGCAAAGAGCTGTTTAAGTAAAACGTGCTTTATTGAACAAAACAGGGACATTAGTATTGAGCGAACATGAAAAAATACAAGAACCAAGGGCATAGTAAAAGAGAACAATGTGAAGATGCATAAAAAAGCAACCAGTCTAACACATTAATCTAAGCAGAGGGACAGAGAAATAAGAAAGCTGACAAACCGGATTGTGCTAGTGCTGTCAGGTAAGTCGGGGGTTGCTTTAGCTGTGTCAGGAGGGTCAGAGGCTGATTTCGAGGCATCAGGAAAGTCAGGAATCACCACAGCGGTGGTACACCTGAGAGGTGTAAGGTATGTCAGGGAAATCAGAGGCTGCCTTAGCGATATCAAATGAATCAGGTACTGCCCGTCAAGAAAGTGGCAAGTGATGGATCTGCCAAGGAGCTTGAGAGAGCTGGGTCCAGCAGGGAGCTGGCAAACACTGACCCAAATCCTCAGCTGCCTCACATGGCACGCCAGGAACCTCTGGGGTCTCAAATGATGAACCAGGAGCCCAGAAACCTCTGGAGCATGTACAACGAGTAAGCAGTGGTCCCGACACACAGCTAGTGAGGACTGTCATTGACCTGCAGCTAGTCAGCAGCGGCACTGTGACAACCCTGGAATTGGTGCTGTGTCCGCACTGGAGCTGGCACCGTGGTGGGTACTAAAGCTGGAGCTGTAGTGGGAACTGGAGCTGGCTTCATGGCGGACACTTTAGCTGGCATCATGTCATACACTGGAACTGACACCTTAACAGATACAGGAACAGATGTGGTGACCCTGGGCTCATGTGGCCACTTGATCCTTGGCTGGTGTTGTGACTGATGTCTGGATGGCAGTGGAACTCAAATTATTAGATTATATGCAAGAATCCATCACCTTTAAATATAATTTTAGACAATGCAAAATGTCTCTTACTGTTACCAGTTTTCTAAATTCTTAACCAAGCCATGACTAAATACATTTCTGAGAAACATCCAAATGCCCTTTGGTATAGTCTAATTAATTATGACCTTTAAAATGTAATTGCAAATGTCACACAATAAATGACAAAAAAAAAATAGCACATTCTTTATGAATTTATTTGAATTTATTATGCATTCCAAAATGCTCACAAGACATTATATAGTTTGACATTCGCTGACCCATTAACATTATGTTTAATGTGCTCTTACATTTTATCCACATTGTGTCAGTAGAGAGCTACACAGGACAGTGATAAGACAGGCCCTCTGACTAAAACGGAGCTCATGATTGATTTCTTTGTAGCTGTAATTGAATTAGTGTGCTTGCAACAGGAGGAAACTGGGTCATGATATGCAAACATCATTTAATAATAATGGTGATTTAGTGGGAGGGGCAACTCCCTAGCTCTTTCATCAGTCAGAGTGATGATGCTGCAGGACACCAGAAGTGGTTTCTCCAGTGGAGAAGCTATATGAAAAATATGGAACACATTACCAGGTTGAAACGATTGTGATTTGTGACGTAGCGCATTATTGTGCTGGAAGTACCCACTAGAAGAGTAAATCAATCAATTAAGTAAATCCATCAATTCATGCAAAGGGCTAGCAACAAAGTTAAAATACATTGTTGCATTTCATTTTTGATTGATTGGATTTAATGTTTCAACATGTGCCAAAAAAGCATCAAACAAATCAGAGTTGTCAATCAATAGACCAGTCATGCTATCAGTCATTTACATTTTAAAAATAATAATAATATATGAGGTGTTTTTTATATTCAAGTATACAAAATAAAGGTGTACCAGGATTTATTCTGGTTCCAGTGTACTATTATAATTTTTGTAACAAGACGCTTAACAAATTTTAGGTGAAAAGACTTGTCTCATAATTGGTACAACAATCTTTTAACAGAATGTAATCAATTAGTCAAATAGATGAAATCAAGTTTAAAACAAAGTGTGTGCTATATCCTGAATGATGCACTTGATCCTCGAGATGGAGGGGAAAATTCAGACTACATAGGTGAGCTGACCATATATCACTGCATCTCACACCAGAAAGCCCTATGTGGTAAAGAACCTTAAAATTGAAAATATAATGATCACTGTAACACAGACTAACTTCATAAGAGCCAAATGTTTATATTACAACCAATTTAAGTCTTTTATTAATAATATATATTCACAACATGGTGATGTGCTCTATCAGAGGTGTGATTAATAAATAGGGTGAAGGTGCAGAACAGATTCTTTGAGTTGTTGAAATATGGTAATATGTGGAAATCCAAAGGAAATATATAATGGAGCTCCAGTATGAAAAAATGTGTGTGTGTTTGCATTTTATGTGCCATATGAAAGCAGCTTAATACTAATATTAAGACTCTGCTCAATGTCCAGCTTCAGGGAAGGGAGCATGTCATCAGTGACATGCAGTAGGAGCTTTCCAAGCCATTTTGTGCCTGTGGGAAAGTAAGATGCAGCAAGGAAATCTGGGTCAATTTCCATGTTGCCTGACAATGGCAAACCTTTAAACTGAGAGCACTTGGCATTGAGTTCATATTGCAATTTAAAACTTTGGAGCTCAGAAATGCACATTTCACCTGTTAGCAACCAATTTACTGATGATGGAGAAAGAGTCCTTAGTAAGTAAAATATTCAAATGAAGTTGAAAGAACTATTATATAATCATAGCATATTCCAAGGTAAGTATAACTCTGTATGCACTGCACAGTTCCCAAGGTTCATATCTAAAATAATACCAAAACTCCACCAAAAAGTCGTTCAAATACTTAGCATGTTTGGAAGCACATAACTGTGTAAGCAACTTTTTTCTCATATGGAAATTAATAAAAGCACACTAGCTGTATGGGCTTTTTTTTACTCTATGTTTCTATTGAATATATATAATAATAAATGGCTTTAATTATGCTGATTTGTGTTTTGTTTTTATATGGTTCCATAAAACCTATGTTCTCCCTGAGTTTCAAAATGTTGCTTGTTTCTCTAGTTCCATTTAGTATCTCAGCACGTTTAATATCATGATACATGTCATCCCAGATGGTGTTTTAGCTGTTTAACACAGTTTTTTTTATTAAAATAATATTGTAAATTACTAAAAGTTTTGTATTTTGTCACTTATAAGTTTGTTTTGAAATTAAGAAATATATATAGAGAGAGTAAGGCTGCTACGCCAATGATGCAACCATTGTGCATATAGCATCATATTATCCCACACTGGTGCATTGTAATGTCTGAAATATTGTTTACATAACTATTATGATTATTATTTACAAAAAAAAAACTCAGCTAAAAGTTATCATGTTAATGTTTGCTCCCATATGAATTTAAACATTCTGCCAAGCTAAGTGTCATAAATTTAAACATATTTGGGTAATTTCCGTGCAATCAAGGATATCAAAAGTGAAGCTAAGATTTATTTCTTCAATATCTGGGACATGGTCCCATCATTTATTTCACATGACAAATGAGAAACACTGTGGAAGAGCAATGTAATTATTCATATTATATTTACCTCATTGCCATTGTTTTCACAATGTCTCATCTTTACTACAGGGTGATTTCTTTTACTTCTAAAACAAGGCAGAGATGTTTCTTAAAGCTTCCCATTTTCTTAAGAGCAGAAACTACACAGGAGAAGAGAGGCAGACAATCCAAATCAGAATTTGCCCTTCAGAACATGAAAAGAATCAGGTTAGAAAGAGAATATTTGCTATTTTTCTACATTAGAGGTTTACTCTGATACGATTTTTCGAAGAGTTATTTGGCGAAGAGAAATTTTTTTTTGCTCAGCATATACAATGCAATGCTGGTGTTAGGGTTCCTACCTTTCACCCTGCAGCGTTCGGCTGTCCTCGCCGGTCACCATTACAGAGCAATTGGTGAGGCAGTTTATATCCAGTGTCGAATTTACGATCTGATTCCGAACAGCTGCTTCTTCTTCTATTTAGGTGTGGTTTTTATCGCTGTTCGGTGCTAGGTCGTCTCCATTCGGTACGCGAGCCTGACCATCTGCACGCTCGCGCCCTTACGCGCACCTTTAGGGATAGTGGGTTACTTTCCGGGGGCTTTAAATGCCAATGGAAGCATACAAGCCCCCGAGGTATTTAGTATTTTTAGGGGCACTTTGAGGGTCTCCCGTCCCATACTCGTGCGCTCCTCGCACCCCTGAGCTCACGCTTCTCCGTCGTCGGCACTCAACGAGCCTCACTCCAGCAGGCTGCCTGTCCTGAATGGGATGCGCCCAGGCTCGGCTTACTTGCGCCTCACGCTCGCCCCCTGGCGCTTCGGCGCCTTTCGCTATCTGTTTGCATTTGCACTTTTCACGCGCCTGAGTTAATACTTGTTTTCTGGCGCCTCGGCGCCTTCTGCGCTCTCTTGAGCCTCTCTCTAGTCGACTGCACTCTCGATCTGAGACACGCCCAAGCTAGAGTTGCCACCCCAATGCGCGTTTGAATTATACACGCCCCAGCATGACTTTCCCGCGCTATATGCGCGTTTAAGCTCACGTTCGCCCTCTGGTGTTCGGACTACCTCCATGCCTCACCACTTGGGAGACGTCCCAAATCGTGCTCTCTACACGCTTGCCCCATTGGCGCTTTGGTGCCCTCTCGCGATCAGTTTGAGTGTTGGTCCCAATCGGGACGCAACACAAGCAGCGCACCGTTTCTTCCTTTTGTTTTTTTTTGTGTTCAGGAGCCTTTCACTCCGCTCTTAGTCCCCTTTCAGTTTTTCTCAATTATTTCCCCATTATTATTATTATACATCGTGGGATTCCGTCTATCCCGCATACTTGGGTCCTACCACCAACCACCCCATCTCGTAACAGCTGATGGTTAATGCTATGGTCTATCTTTTTGTAATATTTATTTTAGCATTGTATATAACTTTTAAGCTACAAAATAATGCTTGAGATGTAACATACAGCACTTTATAAGGACACTTAGGTGGATATACATATGGACTTTTATTTACAGTGGCAAGGTGACTGAACTAAAGGCCAAAACAAACAAAAAGCACAGTGTAAAAAAGCAGTGTTAATGTGAAAAAGCAACATGGAAGCAAGCTAAACAGCTAAACATTAAAGTAGCAACAAAGATGGACACGGACCTAAACATACAACTAGACATGAGCCTAAACACAATGGCTAAGTGGCTACTGGCTAAACATGGAACTAAATATGAAACAGACAAAAAACTAACAATCCCAAAACTGCAGAAAAAAACAGCAAAAGGAGCACTCAAGAGGGTAAGTTGCAAAAGCACTAAAACAACAGACTTGATAAAGATTTGAAATTTGGCAGTGATGGGGCACTAAGAGGTGTTAACAGACTGTAAACTGAGCTGGCAGGTTACAGAGGGAAACAGATGTGCTCACTGAAACCTGTTACCTATTCCTTCCATTCATTTTATTTAGTCATTATTAATGCTCTACGAAAGCTGGATAAGACTTTTTCCTTCATGTAGAATGTCCATATCTAGTAATTGGTACCATATCCAGAAGTGTGTTCCTGACCTTGTAATTTGTCCCAGGACATTGTGTGACCGGGTGTTACATGGGTTGCATGGCACATACCTGTCCAAATTGCCTAAAATGCCTACTTGTAAACAATTTGGACAGGTATGCAAACAGGTACATGTTAAAATGCTGGAGTATAAACAGTGCTTTTCAGTGGAATTTAGGCCTAGCCCACACCCCGAACAACAGCCCCAAAATGATATCCCTGCTCAAAGCAATATCTTCTCTTGGCACTATGTATTCTAGTAGAGAGGGTTATTTTCACATCTGCCAAACCTAGCTTCATCCATCAGACAGTAAAACGTAATTCATCACTCCAAAAAACATGTTTCCGCTGCTCCTGAAATTTCTGATGCAGTGTGCTTTACACTTCTCAAGTCGATGCTCGACATTATGCACAGTATTCTTAGGTTTGTATGCAGCTATGGCCATAAAAGACCATTTCATGAAGAGCATGACACACCATTACTGTGCTGATGTTGCTTTCAGAGGCAGTTTGGAAATCTGTAGTGAGGGAATCAACTTACTTAGACAATCTCTACATACTACACACATGCCTGGCCTGTCTGTGTGGTACACTGCCTTAGCATGGCCCTTGCTATTTACAAGGTGATATTAGATATTTTTATAGCATGTGCTTTATTTTAAACACCTGGTAGCAATGGGTGTGACCGTAAACCCTTTCATGTCATATTGTAGGTGTGCTGCCATGAGAAAATATTTTACAAATTTGAAATGTACTTTTTCATTTTATGTTATTTTATTCTATTGTATTTTAAAACCTTTATTCCATGTGAGCTTAAATGTTTAAAATCAAAATCCTCAATAGAGCAAAATTAAATTAATAGAAAATAAAATTGGTTTTCATTTTTTCTGAATACTATGTGACTTTAATAACCATGTAAATGTTGAGTTTACTAAGGATGAAATAGATATTCTGCCACATTTACTTTGGGTGGAGTGAAAGTTTTAGATAAACATTTTGAATAAAAAAGGCTTTAAAAAAAAGATGCTTCAATCAGCATTTTGAGCAGGCTATTTTGGTTACCCAATTAAGGCAGAGGTAATAACTTATTTTGACCACATTGACACATTATATGCAATATAAGCATTTTATGCAGTTCAGTATTTCTTATTCTTGCCATGCTCAATGATTGACTTAATGAGTTCAGTAATATAACTTAATCCCAAATGGCTAAACGGTTTTCTGTGGATGATCTAATAATTGTGGTTCTTGCATGCTAATAAAAAGCAGACAAATAAACAACAAAAATAATAAAATACTAAAACTTATTAAAAATAATAAAACTCAATAATCAGATTAAATGACAGGCATTGTACAATTGACACAGTATATTTCTCCTCTAAGTGGAGAGCTCTCAAATAATGATACATTGAAGAAGACAAAGCTTGCACATCCTTCAATAGTTCACCATATAATATAAATCAAGTTATTATTGGGTGCTGGTGGCATTCTCTAAATATATATGGGATGCGTTTATTCATGTGGATGATTTTCCTTTGTTGAGGACCATTACATTATAATTAAACCACATATAAAGAAGGACTGCAGGTATCAGGGACTAGATGAGAATAAGAATTAGCGTTTATCACAGAATTTGTTAATTTGTGTTCTGCATAAAGGTGCTTCATAGATCATGTTTACCTGGATCTTTAATCCATTTCTCTTTGTCTTGAGATAAACTATAGGAAGCTCACAGTTCCTGATGACATAGCCCTGGAGATCTTTAGACCACAGAAGCCCTGCCACACAAATTGATCGAGGAAGGTATACAGAATATATATATATATATATAGTATATTTTTTATAATTTAAACACTAAAGGGTTTATCAACTTGCAAACAAGGCCGATGACAGTTTTTATGTTACACGCTAATTTCCAGATTTTGGGACGGATTCACCATTTGGCAATCTGCCTAAAATAAATATTTACCTATAGCTTACAGTAAAACAACATACATTTATTATGAGTGAAACATTTTGTAAAGCAAATAAAACACCTTTTAAACTGCTGGAATTAAAATATTAAATGGAAGTAAGCATTATTTCACTTTCATTTGTGGTTTGGAGTTAATCGCATTCTCCTAATTAGAAATCACATAATTAGTGATGATTTTCTGTGTATTTACATTATTTACACTAATGGGTCAACTGTGAACTGTATACATTTATCAACCCTCTATCATCTGCCTGAATAGTGAATCAGGTTTTTTACAGTAGTCAAGCTGTGGAGGCTAAGCACTTTATTAAACACTTACTAGATTGAATTATCCAAGATATTACCCAAAATGCCTGAGCAGGAGTTTAGCTGAGTCAGGGCATAAAAATGAGGAGATGAAGATAGATGAGTTTTCAGGCATAACATTTTATAGTATGTTACCTCAAATGGCAGGTTTGCTAGTGTGATTAGAGATCTTAAAAATATTTTGGAAGTCCATGCTAAATGTACCACCCCAGAGAGGCTTCTCATAGCCTAGCTAACCAAGTGTGAAATAGCTCTGGCTAAGTATGGAGAGGGAGCCATTAATATTGATCAAACGAGGCAAGCTGTGCTCAAGGTGGAATGGAAGATTCTTGCCAGGAATGTGATTAATGTCACCTTCAACGGGGGATGGGAAATACATTTATTAGGGTTTATAAAAGACACACACACACAGACACACTGAGTTTAGCTTCATGATACAGAAACAATGTGCACAGATATAAACATTTTATCCAGTGACCAGGGGTGCGTTTCCCAATAACAATTGATCTTAGGGATTTAAGAACAATTTTAAGAACGACTTAACTTTAAGAACGCCATTTTTCCGATTGTTTCCCGAAACCATTGTTAGTCTCCATACTTCCGAAGGACCTTTAAGTAGCTCTTTGTTGGCTCCGCCCCCGTGTCTATGCGGTACAAGGTACAGGCATTCGAAAACTGGACCACCGATTTATATACAGTTCTTCATTATTAAGCCACAAAGAGATAATTTTGTTTAATATAAAGCCAAACAAAACACAAGTATTTAAATTTACATATAAGTAAATAAAATTAATGAAAACATTTCACTTGCAATTGCACGTCAAGCCTATAAATATGCGCACCAACGTCCAATTCCAATTGGTTACTTACATATGTACAAGTTTTTGAGTTCGCTTAGCAATCTATGTATTTATTTACTACTACAACTGTCAGACTGGGAAAAAGCTCTGTTAATTAATGAATTCTAATGAATAAATATTATATTTTTAGGTAAGTGTAACTTTTATTTCATGTGAATACAATGATTTTAACCCTATAATAAACCCAAATACCATGATTAAATATGCGGAGGAGTTAACTAAGGGCAGTAAAAGGATAGCGGTAATTAAATACCATGAAACAAGCAAACAATCGTTTGTTCTAGAAGTTTACTACATCATTCAAACTGTTGGATTGGAATTTTGTTGATGTTGGATGTACTTTATGTGATGGAAATTGCACATTAAGTTAATAAATTAATTGAAATCGTCTTTAATTCAGTGTTCTTTATGGTTTTATTAATATGTATGCTGAATGCATCTTTAAATGCATTTTTAAAAGGATAAATAACAGCCTCTGTCGTTTTTGAGACAGAACTGCACGTGGATTCCACGTTAAGAAGAACTTGGTGATTTACGAGTGGGTCAGACTTTTTTTTTACAGGATTTTTATGCCTGCTGCCTGCTTAAACAAAATTCCAGATCACACTTTCTTTACACTCTCAGACGCTCTTGTCCCAGCCCTGTGCTGCCGGTAATCCCATACTGATTTACTTGACCTTGCTGAATTTCCTTGATCACAACCCCCAACACCCAGTCTAAAGCAGTGAGGGTGATGCTACACCCATTTAGAGTGTTTCTACGCCTAATTACTGTCTCTGTTTCCTAAGCGACCATATGTTACATAATAAGTTAGAGGTTTGGGAAAAGTATAGTTCGTATATGCACATCATGTTCATGTTTATACACTGCTCACAAAATAAAAAGTTGATGGTGATTGAGTAGTAGGTGATATACAGTGTCCCCTCGTTTATTTCCAGGACCACCTGCGCTAAACGAAAATCGGCGAAGTAGAGATGCTATATATATGTAAGTATTTATACACTATTTTAGCCGTAGAACTTGCAGAACGTTTGGGTGACATCGTAGGGCTTGAATGAATTCAGTCTATAATGAAACTTTCACAAACAGCGAACACAAAACCGCAGATAAAAACT
>JAVSBV010069956.1:0-10305 GCA_033117975.1 Parotocinclus spilosoma
GGAGATGGAGTCTGGAAATATCAGGCTAGTGCTCAACTGCATCATGCATGGGCATGCATGTAAAGTGGTGGCTATAAACTAAAACTTAAAAAATAAAACAGTTCCTTTAAATAATTTTTTTTTCCACATTTCCTTTACTTCATGAACTAGATGTTCTGATTAACTGTTTTGGTTAATGACTAAAATACAATTCTCTCTTTCTACAATTTAAGTTAATCATTTTACTCTACTTTCTATACTTTATATACTATACGTTCAGTTCAATTTAGCTTAGAGTCTTTCGTATGGCTTTACACATTACTTTTTACCACTTTCACTTTTAGTTTGCTCTCCTATAGTCTTTGCCTCATTTAAATTTGTATGCATCTATTTTTTAGTGTCAACTGTTCACATTTTGCTTGTCTTAACTCTCGTTTATTTTTTATTTTATAAACGTAAATACACTCAAACAAACTTCTAGCCATTCTAGCCAATTCTATTTCTAAATAAGGTACACCACATGTGATAATTACTAGCTAATCACAGCTGCCTCAGGAAGTCAAGTTCTTTAGGCCCCTGCTTAATGCAGGCCCTCAACTCTCTCGTGTTCCAAAATGTCATCTAAGTGCTGCCCCTTACAGCTGACTACTGTATTCATATTTGAAATATAGAGTACCACCTACTGAAAAAGTCTATTTACTGTAATAGAGAAGTGTTTTTAAACTGATTCAACACTTTCGAAGTTTACAAGAACCCACTGATGCCTTTTTCCAGCTGGGAGGTTTTTCATTTAACCTCCACTCCTGGAGTTTCCATATTCCATTACTTCATTTGCTTGTGCATTTATTACTGAATATGTACATTTTGAGGTATTATAAGATTGTGTTTCAAGCTGATGGCACTTCATTAGATCAAATGCACTGAGTGGTGTTTACGAACAGCATGATTTGCAATATAACAGCCCATTAATAGTGTGGACTATCACCACAGGCTTCATCTGCATCTTAAAATTAAATTATGCAGTACGAGGAAAACCATGCACTTATTTAATCAACGTGACCACACTATTTAAAACGGCACAGTCTTAAAGTGACACGCATTGTAACGCTCGGTGGAAGAAGCGGTGTGCAGTGCAGGCAAGAATTTATTCACATAAAGGCAAGCAAAACGAGGCAATACAGGTCCCAGACAGAGCATGGACAAACCAAGACCAGGCACTGCAAAGGTAACAAACAAAAAAACAAAAATGAACATAAAAAGGGCGATCAAACGAGGTCCTAAACGCCCGATAATCACACCAAGACTTAGCCTCTAAGCACAGCAAAATGGAAGTATAAGTAGGTGGAGCCCAAGGAGTCCCAGATGAGGGCAATGACTGCATGGAGGAGTGTGTGACGAGAGTTCAGAAAGATGGCGCCGCCCATCATGAATATAGAATGCATCACACATCGTGAATATTTCTAAAAAATCATGTACAAAATCTATAGACATGGTATAAACAGGTTTATGAAAATTAACATTTCATATGGACGAACAGCACATAGCATGCAAGCACACACACACACACACACACACACACATACATGATATGGAATGTATAGTATGTGTGTGTGCGTGTGTGTGTGTCGATGGACTAATACAATTGTTGTATACAAGTAAGCGTAGGTGTGTAAGAAAGGTGATAGCAGGTGATTGCAATAACACTACACAGGGAGCCTGGCTTCTAATTTAATTCAAATATAATAGTGCAATGTTTAACAACTTGCCTATAATATTTATTAACCAAAGTGAATTCAATATTTTAGCAAAGGATTCAATATCTCACTGTATTATTGTGCTATTTATTCAATAATCCCTTTTGATTAATAGCTTGGTACAGCGTGCACAATCCCATTTGAAATATCATACACAAACCCAATAGTCACTCATCTCTGTTTGGCAGCCACTGTTTTGAATAAGATTAAAAATTAGCCAATAGCTTTGAACGCATAATTTTGAGCCACACCCAGATGCATGGGCTTTTTTAGAATGAGTTTTGGCAGTGTAATTTGCAAAAGAGGGGATGGGGAGGACATGCAGACTCCACACAGTAAGGCTGCTCCACCCTGGGATTGAACCCTGTACCTTCTTGCTGTAAGGCAGCGGTGCCACACACCAAGCCACCATGCTGCCCTTATACAATAATAAATGTTGTTATTTTATCTATAACATTGTCATTATTCTAAATGAAGTGTAAAACTTTTGTTTTATTATTTATAATTCACATATTTAATTGTTTAAAAGCATTGAAAGACTGAATATTAAACATGAATGCAAATTCACACCTAAGCTTAAATCAATCCAAAGGTTGGCGAGCAAAAGTATGTCCTATCAGGTCTATAGGTAGAGTAAAATCGATTGGCTTACCGGCAGTGGCTATGACTAAGCGCAAGTACTGCTGGCATTGTTGATGCTGATGAAATCATCTCAGGGCTGCAGTGTGTCCAGGGTGTACAAGTATTTTGGAGATTTGGCTACTTTTGACAGAAAATACAAAAGGCATGAGAAAGGAAAGCAACATGTAAGTTCATAAATATGTCTGGCAGTGGCAAGTGACAAAGCAGAAAGAGCAAGGTCATTTTGATTTGCCTAAATGATGTAGCTTTTCTGCTGGACCATCAGGAATTTACTTTTAAAAGGGATGATGAGGCCAGTGATTCTGTTAGAAAGGGAAATTCTATAGAGAATTCACTGAACTGCTGGCAAGATATTAGCCACATTATTTTAGCCACACATTTAAACACTGTAGTTGCATCAAGTGTTATCAGTGAGGTCAAAGAGTTCTTTTTCCATAGCAAATAGATGAAATAACATTAACATGTTTTTGACACGCACATATGCAGGTATGATGATATAAGCAAACTTAAAGTTGCAGTGGAAAGGAAAATATATTTAAATGGAAGGACCACAACTTAACATACTCAGAATAGCATAGATTATCAAATTTAAAAAGCCAACTGTTAAATGTATATGCACAAAACTCCCAAGGATGTATGTACTTAAATTAGGAGAAACAGAAATAATATTCGGAACATTTACAAATTCAACATCAACAGGTCAGAAGAAACAGAAATCAGGTGCAGACATTGATAGCAGGTTATAGACTCAGACAAAACAGGACTAATTCCACTTAGGACAAGAGTCAGCCAAGGTGTGATCACAAAATAAGTGATGCTTATAAACTGACAAGGTCATGAGTAGAGAGCAGAGCTTAAACAGGGCTTCAGGCAGGATTGAGGAGCAGCAGGTGTGAAGGGTGAAGCTGGAAAGCAGATTCAAAGGAACCCATGCCCAGTCTGACTAGCATGCACGTAAACAAACACTCACACAAGCACATGCACACACACACACACACACACACACACATGTATACGTATACATATATATATATATAAAACTCACACAGAGAAGCTGAAAGAGAGGGGGGCATTCTAGAAACTTGTTAAAACCAGACACTTTGCAGCAGATAATAACAAATATAATAATATGAATAATAATTTAAAGTACATTTTAAAAAGTGACTATAATGTTGTAGCATATAATTCAATACTATATAAAATATAAAATCAAATAAAAAAATTCTTAAATTAACAGATTCACTGACAGTTCTCAGAGATAATTTATAACATCCCATACTTAATCTACAGGCATCAATATTGAGTGCGCCCCCATCGCAAAAGGCTTTCTATAACATTTCTAACAATGTCTGTGAGATTTTTTGCCCATTCATCTAGAAGAGTATTTGTGATGTCCAGTGATGTTGAAAAAGAGAGCCTGGCAATCAATTTCCGTTATAGCTCATCCTAAGGGTGATCAATATGGTTGAGTTTAGGGCTCTGTTTGGGACAGTCAAGAGTCCAGTGACAACAAGCTATACCCCACTCCAATCGACGCTTGACATTGTGCATATTGGTGTAAGGCTTGTTTGCATGTGCTCAGCAATGGAAATCAATGCCATAAAGCTCATAACACCCCATTTTTGTGCAGATGGTTATGCCGAGGAGTTTGGAACTGTGCAGTTACCTGAGTATTGGTAAACTCATTACTTGGTGAAATCAAACTTAAACTTTATGTGATGTGCCACTTCAAGACATATTTGCTGTGATTTCTAAACTCTCCCACCTCTCAAAAATATCTCTTAATTTCACAAACTGACTTGTGAAATGCAGCTGTGGCATCCCATTACTGTACCATGCTCAAATACAGTGAACTCAGTAGAATTAACCATTCTTTCACAAATATTTGCAAGGGCTGCATTACAAGATGATTGATTTTATATGCCTGTGGTAATGGGACTGAAAAAAACTGATCAAAAGTTGCTCAAATACTTTTGTCTGTCTAGTGTTTGGTGTAAGTTGTAAGTGTACGCTTGGTAGCATGGCATTTTTACTCAACAGAAGGAGGGAATGGAAAAAGAAGTGAGGAACCCTGATTTGTATAAAATCCATAATGCATGTTTATTGGATTTCAATTGATATGGTGACCCTTGCTAGTTAACTAATGTTTTGCATGTCCCTGATGTTCCTTCCACAACATTGTGGCATATTTGTAAAAAAAATACCAGTCAACAAGTTGAGGTTGAAACACCTTGTTTACCTTTTCATCAATTATTGGTTCTTTACTCAGACGAAGAGCAAACCAAAGCTCCATTCTGATTTCTTTGAATTATTTCTCTGCAAAAAGAGCAATCAATAACCAAGTGATGACCTGATCACACAAACTGTGATATCATGAACCTGCTAAAATTAATTTGGTCTGTTGAACATGATCTTATTTCCTGATGGTGTAATTCATCATTAATTAAGCTGAATCATAGCCCGTTGCTTGTGTGTCATGGGCTTTGTTGAGCACACTCTGTAATGTTGACCTGAGTGAGAGATTTGATCCTCCAGAATGGGAAGGTAATATGGCTGTGTAACCTCACACTTGTGTAGAAGTATTCTGAATGGTAGTGAAGGTTTACTCTAGTCCAGCTGCTGTTTTTGTGTATTTCTTCTGTGTATACTGTGATATTGGGGTGAGGTAGGGTGGAGTGACAGCTTTGTTTGTGTGCTCTTATTTCTTTCAGAAAATCATTGTTTTAAATGATAGCACAAAACCATTTATTTTGGATTTACCATCAGGACTTTGTGTCCAAGAATTGAAGATAATTTAGAACTTTGTTGTTATGCTATTCTTTCAGGCCTTGGAGTTTAAATACTCAGATTTCTATAGCTCAGATTTTTTATAATTCTCATTATTTCTATAATAATGAGCTCTGAAATTAAATGTCCACACTGTCTTTTTAGATTCTGGAAAGTAGGTCAGCATTGATGCATGATTCATTTACAAAGGATTTTGCGTGTCTTAGTGACCATGTACCTGCATTGACTCCTAAATTAGAACAGCTGCTCACTGGTGTTTCTTTACAAACACAGGTGTGATGATCTCATATTAACCGTCAGAGACTAACAGAGGCAATTTGCATTAAATTCCACACCCACACTTCATATATTTAAATATAGAAATCATACAATTAGAACTGTTATGCATTGTTACTTTAAAGGGAAATATACCTAATTTCCAATTTATAAATACCTCATTTCCATTGATATCCATGGCTACATTGTCTTCCGATTTTTGAATAGGCACCAAATACAGTGGGAAGCATAAGTATTTGATACACTGCTTTTTTTTTCTTTTCCCTCCTAAAATGTATGAAGAGGTCTGTAATTTTCTTTGTAGGTATAACTGTGAGATACAGAGTATTAAAAAAATCAAGAAAATTACATTGTATAATTTTTAAATGATTAATTTAGAATTTTATTGCATGAAATAAATATTTAATACAATAGACAATCAGAATTTAATATTTGGTACAGAATTACAATACAGAGGTCACATGTTATGTTATGTATGACATGTTATGTAGTTCTTTATACAGATCCAGAGACTTTCCTACAGATGGAGACTTCTTCCATTTTAATAATTGCACCACAGCTGCTGCCTTCTCACCTTGCCCTTGTGGTCCTTAGACAGCCCTTTGGGTTTGGGCATGGTAGAGAGGTTAGAGTGTGATTGATTGAGTGTGTGGACAGGCACCTCCATGTAAGCTCACCATTCAAACCTTGACTTATCAGTCCACACAGCTCTGCTGAACCACTCTAACTTCATTGTGTTGTTGATGTTTTTCTTAGACAGTAGTTTCTTTGTAATAGATTTTGCATCATGCATTAGACAACTTCTGGTTATTTTTATTTTAGGACAAAGCCATATTTCCTCAAATATTGGATTTTCCTTAGTTTTTGAAGGGCTTTTTTCTTGTCTTGGAGAACTGTCAATTTCAGCAGGTGGTCATATCTATATCTCATATCTTTAAAACTTATTTGTGGTAAATTACCTGTTTTTTTTTTCCAAAGAGTCAATATTATTTTAATAGCTTATAGGGAATTTGGGATTTGTTGTGCTTTTAGGGTCTTATATATTTCAAAATAGCTCCATCTGGCCTGACATACACAGTTATGTGGCTTCTGACAACTACCTCTGTATGATATCGACAGTAGGAATTATGAAAATGCATATTGCAGATCTCTACCTGTGTCTACCTATATCTGCCACTTCTGTTTCTTAAGAGCTTGTTTTTCAAGATTTGGTAGGCAGCATAGGTGTGGCAAACGATCATTTTTAAGCTACTGGAAGACTTATCTTTGTCACACAGCTAAAAAATTATGTTAAGCATAACTAAAAAATAGCAAAAGTCTAGTAACAATAGTAACAAACAACATAATTCTTAGAAAAATATGTAGAATACTAAATAGAACACATTTATATAGTGGTGATATAGTGTGAGGGTGAATGAGAGTTAGGTAAAATAAAGGCGAGAAAGAGCTATTTGGGGGGAAAAATAAGAGCAAAAATTAAGCTTTGCTGTAAGTCTTGTAAGATAACACTAATTAACAGCAGCCTGTAGGGGGTTATAGTTAAGCAGCTGTATTAATATGACAGCAACACAGTCCTGTAAAACAAAAACGTAACATGAGCATCTCCAAAAATCCCGCCTACTTCCAGAAATACATCAGCCTCTAGTAAACACCAAAATACACAGCAGCTTGTAAAAAGTAACAGATACTCTTCTAAATATAATATTCTTCACTGTTCATTTCATAGATGCTATAGAGTAAGAGCTGAGTTTTTCCTGTTTTTTAGTAACTGGTCATGTAATTATCCCACTTCCTCCCTCTCTCACTCATCAGCCCACACATTTGAGTAACACTCCCTTGTGAGCAATAGAAGAGCTCTGGTGGATTGATATTTAGCACAAACTCTAATCGCCAGCTTGATTGCAGAGTGTAGCTTTGAGGCGAGTGGATGGTATGGGACATTGCAGAGACACCCACCACATGCCCTGATTATGCTGATGAGTTCCCAGTAGAGCCAATCATCATCAGTACTCAAACCGATGGACTGCAAATAGGTTACCTTGTTGGAGAGGGGGAAAATACTGAAATAGTTCAGTTCTGCACATGGGACTGTGGTGGCCTAGTCATTAGGTTACTGGACTATTGACCTGATGGTCCACGGTTCAAATTTCAGCTCTGCCAAGCTGCCAGTAATTAAGCTAGGCCTTTAACCCACAATTGCTGGGATTATAAGAATGTATAAATTGTGAGTTGCTCTGGATAATGGTGTGTGCTAAATAACATAACATGTAAGTTAATATTTTTAGGACTTGTCCTGATTCTCTGCTTTGACACATTTTCCTTGGGATGCCACATTTAACAACATGTATGTAATTTTAACAGAATAGGGACTAGGGTGGTGCGGTGTTCACAGTAGTTGATTATAAATCAGAAGAGCTTAACAGTGGGTTGCACTAATTAACCCAGTCATAGTTAGACTTCTGGAGCTATCTTACATTGTTCAAGAAGTCATGTATGCAGCCTACTCTGATCTACAAAAGAGATTTAAAAATCAAGATAGCTGGATTTTAGTTCAGTAATCATTTATTATCTGCTCCAACTTACAGTCCAAAAAATGTTGAACATGCCATAAGCCATGCTGAGATGCACTAAATTCCAGCATCTGTGGGAACCCTGAAATTGATCTCAGCGTCACATAGCTACCAAACACCTTTGGCAAAACATCTCTGAATATACATTTAAATAAATCAATATTCATTATAAAAAATAATAATAAAAAGTTGTAAGTTTAGCTCTGAACTTTCAAAATTATTGGCTGGTTGCAAAGTATAAATTCGACCATTTGCCCGCATCATGTTTACCAATAGCTTTCTGATTACCTAGCTTTTTAATTATCTGATTACCTAAGTGCATGCAAAGTGCATGCTGATTGACTTGCTGACAAAATCTGATTTTTTGCAGTTCCCTCATTATTAAGTGCATTCAAATACACTCAGTGGTCAATAAACCCTCATAGAATGAGAGCTACCATAAAAAAAAGAAAAAAGAAAACATTTCTGATGTTTCATATTTAAACCAATCAGTCATTAAAAGGAAGAAGTTAATGCATGATGAACTTTTCTTTCCAAATGCTTAAATGTACAAATGCAAAGGCTCAGTATAATATTTTTGAACAGTGGCTGAACAAAGCAATATATTTCCTGCACAGTCCATAGCACTCTGCGGCAACCAATGCTAATACAGCACACTGTGCCAGCTCAATTGACTCTTCTAAGGAAAGCAACTTTGTTACTTTTTACTGGGGAAAGCTCCATGACCTGAATTAATTCAGCTTCACAGATTCCTTCAAACTGTTGCTTTGATGACAAGGTGGCAAGGAGGACCGAATGCCAAGCTAAATACGTTACATGTCATCTCAAGCTATTGTGAGTGCACATTTTGAAAGAAGAAAAACAGTTATAGTGGCAGTGAGGAGCAGATGGATATAAACCAAATAGAGTGTGGCTATTGATTGTCAATTTATCAGCTCCCATGTCACCCAACAGCTCAGAAGGTTTTGCTATTAACTATCATGGCTCATTGTTCCTTCTCTTAATATAAAGAGAAAACAGGCCCCAGCATCACTGACCTGAAATGCAGCATACACCGTAAAACGATCAAGGTTGGATGAAATCATGCCCACTCTGATTCAGCTCTGTATGCATAACTTTATATCAATCTATTAAACACAATCGATGCAAATTGCTATTTTACCGTTTAAATGGGGTTTTAAGGTAACAGCTATACATTTTTAATTCATTATATATTTACATTATAATATACATTATAACATTATGTGTAGCGTAACATTATTATAGTGATGTATGGTACAACTTGTGCTTCTTGATGTTTATACTGTATCAAACTATAATATGATGAATCTATGCAAGTTTTTTTCAAAACAACTAAATTGTGTAATATTTGTTTTATTTCATGCAAATGATGATAATATTTAGGTTTTTTTTTGTTGGGGAATCTCTTTCCATCCATCTCTTTCTGTAATAACTGACTTGGCACTTCGTGAACAGGGGGTTTTAACATAGAGGGTTATTTTTGATGGCCTGTTTTCTGCTAGTGTAGCTGAAACTACTGCATTGCTTTTGGAGATGATCCTGATGCTCCCTGTTTTTCGCCAATTGCTTCTGCTTACCTCAGTAAGACAAAAGCTGGAAGATGTCTCTAAGGATCAAGATTTTCATCTGGTCTGCAAGGCAGCCCTCACTAAACTCCTGTATCAGCAAGCATGTTTATAAAACTATAATGCAGACAAACTACATGGTTCACAATTCTATCTTAAGGTTTTATACTGCAGTGTTTTACTGAGAGAAAAACAGCTGACAACAGGAAATATCACTTATATTAGGTTCATCTTAGGAAGCACTTTTTGCATTGTTTGGTTCAAGGTAATGTTTGGTTATATGTGCTTAATCTGTGCATGTTTCTTTATGTAGTTTCATTAATGTGACAATCACAAGATTGCATAAATTCCTGGCGGTGTAATACTTTTGCACAGAACTGTAGATAGTAAAATGCACTATATCTTACATTAGACAGTGTTTCTCTCAATTCTGTTCAC
Source organism: Parotocinclus spilosoma (assembly GCA_033117975.1). Taxonomy (NCBI): domain Eukaryota; kingdom Metazoa; phylum Chordata; class Actinopteri; order Siluriformes; family Loricariidae; genus Parotocinclus; species Parotocinclus spilosoma. The sequence continues at coordinate 10,033 of JAVSBV010069956.1, forward strand.
AGTAGCTCAGAAAATCTAAGGATTACCTAAGTGCTATTTTATAACACAATGATTTAGGTGATTTAGAATGTTTAGGCTTGTAAACAAAGCAATAGATAATTATGTGGAACTGAATGCAATTTTATTAATGTGACATGTACATTAATGTGACAGTATTCAAGAAGCTGCTGTCTCTTTCTCTCTCTCTCTCTCTCTCTCTCTTTCTCTCTCTCTCTCTCTCTCTCTCTCTCTCTCTCTCACACACACACACACACACACACACACACACACACA
>JAVSBV010069977.1:0-10302 GCA_033117975.1 Parotocinclus spilosoma
AATAATAATAATAATAATAATAATAATAATAGTAATAATAATAATAATAATAATAATAATAATAATAATAATAGTAAGAATAATAATATTAATAATAATAATAATAATAATAATAATAATATTGATAATAATAATAATAGTACAAATAATAATAATAATAATAATAATAATAATAATAGTGATAACAGGGGACTCAGTAGTTTTATCCCTGAGTGCAGGATCCTTCTGTGTGGAGTTTGCATGTTCTCCCTGTTCTTTGAGTACGCTTTCGTCTTGTCATATTCAAAAAAACATGCCTTTGGTCAACTGGTGTCTCTCAAATGTCTCAGTACGACTGAATGTGTGTGAGTGTGCGTGTGTCCTGGTGTCAGTGGCTGTACACTAGCCTTACAGTGCATTATGGGTAGTGATGTGACGTGATTATTGACTGAGAATTTGGACAGCACAGAGCAGCGTTCAGTAAGCAGGGATCAAATCAGACTGGAGCTGTTTGTGTAGCTCTCACTTCCACCTCTGTTTTAGATTTGATTTAAAAATAAAATAAAAGGTTCACAGGGGCCTGACGGAGATCCATTACCTAATAGGTTTGGCAGAGGCTCTGCGTTTGGGGCCGCCTGATGAAGCGCCCCGACACCACTTTAATCAGTCACACTGGATCGGGTCCAGACTCTGTCCTTGTGTAGGTTCGGTAAACACCAACTTTGTGATGGACTCCGTTTCCCATCATGCAGCTGGAGCCAAGTTATTTTTACCTGACATTTTGAGGAAGGCAGAGCTCAGCGGGAAGCTCATTAGTGCATCTCACCTCCACTCAGAAGATCCAACATCAGACCTGCTCCTCACCAGGAGGCGCGAGCAGCAGCCATGAGCAAAAGTATTAGCACCACCACCCCCCAAAAACGGCACCGTGCCTTAACATAATGATAAAAACCGAGAACAAAATGTTTATAACATGTATTTTTCTTTAAATAATTCAATAAATGTTTTTTAAATATATTTATTTATTTTTTTTTATATAAAAAAATCCAACCAGCAATTAAATAAGAAGTAATTATTGTATTTAAAATGGGAAAACCCTATCAGCACTTTTGGGTGATTAATAAATAAATCAGTAAATAATAAAAATAATGCCTTTTAAGGATTTAAATATTTACTTTTATTTATTTATGAGTTATGACTAGTAAATAAATTTATAAGAATAATATTAATATTTGTATTTTTGTATCATACTTTTTAACTATATATACATTATATTATTAATGTATAAATATATTGAACAGTTAATAAATAATATTGATAGTAGTATTGGATATATTTATATATATATATGTAATTCAGTTAATTAAATTGATTGTTTTGTATTTTATGATCAAATTGTTTTAATAAATATAGTATTCTTTATTGATTTACTGTAGTTTTTTTTAGCTGGATGTAATAAATATGGGTTAATTTATGTAAAAAAAACAATTATGAAACCTCTTATTATCAGCAATAAGTAAATATTAAAATAAAATAAATTAATTAACGTGTATAATCATTTTAAATATTTGTAGTAGTAGAAGTAATAATAATAATAATAATAATAATAATAATAATGTTACAACCCATGAATATGAAAATGTTATATCCATAATATATATTAAAAAATCATTTTATACTTTGTGTTGTTTTATATTGCAAAATGTTAATAATAAATCACTTTCCTGAATGTATTATTTTAAATGTATAATAAAAATTTCTTATTTGAAAACCTAATTATAATTTTTTCCCAATTGTTGTTATTTTTCAATGTTTTTATCCCATGATGGTCATTAAGAAGTAAATAAAAAAGAGTTAAATATTCACAATGCAATAAAAAAAATGTACAAGAATTCCCAAAATATTGCTACAATCCATAAGTATGTATTACGCTCGTGTAATAATACTTGAAAATATATTTTTTCTTCATTTATTTGTATTTTTATATTAATAAATAAATAATATATATATATATTTTTTTTAAATAGCTGGATTTATAGAGCCTCCCTCTCGGGTTTATGTATGGTTTTATGAGATTTGGCTCTTCTGACCATTTCAACGAATTATCAATGCGTCGTTTAAATGGCAGGAGCTTGTCCAAAACCTCTGGATCATCTGGAGATTGGTCTCCTGGCTTTGGTTTGAGTCTCCACCATGAGGAGCGCCTGTGGGTGCAGGTGAGGGCAGGTAAAAGGCAATAAGGGTGCCTCGAGGGGGCTGGTTTTAACTCTCCGTGCCTTTTATCCCCCTGTTCCTGTTTCAGTCCGGTGACAGACTTAAAATGTTTGATCACGTGGTGAGCGAGACGGCGGAAGCTTCGTCCGTCTGCGTCTCGACGTCAGGACAGATAACGTTCCGTAATGCAGCTTTTAAGCAATTATCGGATCTTTACGAAACGTCCATTATTTCATTTGCGCTAATGAATTTCTCCCGAGCTTCTGCGTCTCGCCTCTCTCCGTCTCGAGCCGTAATTGCATCCACATTAATTAACTCTACAATTCTATCGGTGTATTAATCTCACACTGCGTCGTTGTGCCGTTCCGAGCTCCAAACGGCTAAAAAGTCGTCCCCGTTAAGAGCCCGTAACAATGCGAAACTCTGAAGTGGCTCTTTAGCGCTCCTAAAAAGGATCGTAAAAGTCGTTCGGGGCTCCTAAAACAGGAGGGCTTCTCAATTAGACGTCGCCCAGGCCACACATTCGCGCCGGGACAGTTTAGGGACGTTCCAAATTGGCCTTATCGAGAATCTTGTGAAGGAAATGGATAAAAACTGCAGAAGCGTCCCCGGAATCTCCGTTTCTAAACTTCCAAGGTTGAGTAAAGCAAAGATAAAGGGGTAACAAATTTCCTCGGAGATACCAGGGCAGATAACTATGAAGAGCTGGTGGTAAATCTTCAGGAATATAAAGATCTAGGCTGTAAGATGTCCTTAAAAATGCGTTCCTTGCACTCTCATCTAGACTTCTTTGCACCAAAGCGAGGGGCAGTCAGTGAAGGATTTCAGCAGGAAATTGTAAATATGGAAATAGATATCAGGGTAAATAGAAGCCTTTAATGCTTGCATAATACTGCTGGACACTTAGCAGAGATAATCTGATCCTTAAATGCAAGAGAAATTTAAAAAGGTTTAAAAAAGTGAAAAGTACATTTGAGTTTTCTATGAATCGTCTGGTGAATTTTTCTATTTTCAGAACTCATAACTATATGTTATATTTTATTATTTATTTATGTAGTGGTAAAAGTCTTTCATGGCATGGAAATTGGAGTCAAATGACAATAATAATAATAATAATAATAATACTCGAATTCAGCACGATAAAATTATCACGGAATGTTATTTCTGCACCAGTGAATTTTAGACATTTTAAAAAGCACACAAAAATCCCCAAATATAATCCATAAATATATAAATATCACATACAAAATTAAAAATAATATTTGAATTTTTTTCCATATTGTATTGCAGTAATAAATGAACCCTATTTATTTAAAATTCAGTTTTCCCGATTGTTTTTTTTATTTTTATTTGACGTTAAATAAATAGCTTTTTTAAAATACAGTAGTCTTTGTTATTGTTTTCTTTTATTTTTTTAAATATTTATAGATCTATTTTTGTATTTGGATATATCGTTTAAAATAATTTAAATATATTTTCAAATATCATATTTGCCTTTATAAATAAAAGATTATTTTTATATATTTGAATTTGTTTATTTTATACCTTTTTTTTCCAGCTTTTTCTTTTATATTAAAAAAAAGAACATTTTGCTCCTCTGAACATTTTCATTGATTATTAGTAGTCAATTATTAATACATTCATAATGAGTTAATATCGTATTTGCTTTTATAAATGAAAGATTATTTTTGTATATTTGAATAGATTTGTTTTTTATGTTATACCTTTTTGTTTTTCAGCTTTTACTTTTAAATACAAAAAGAAAATTTGCTTCTCTGAACATTTTCATGGATTATTAATTAGACATAATGAGTTAATTAATTAATTGTTACTGGGAAAAACAGTGGGTCAACTGGAAGTGTGCCAAACTTTAGCACAATTTTTTGGGTGATTTTCTTATTTTTATTTTTAATGAAATGATTGAATGAGGTCCCGGGTTGGATTCGAGTCGTAATCGTGCTGCTCCCTCTCGATCCTCTTTGGATAAACAAAGAAATTTTCCAGCCTGTGCACTCGCTGAGTTACGGCTCCGAGAGCCGTGCCGGTTCCGTAGCACACGTTGGCGCTGCGGATTTCTTTCCAATGGTGCCCTGCCTCTGTGCCAGTGTAAGTCATTTGCATGTAAATGGGCACATTAGCGCCCTCGCCACGCGTCCACGGGCCTGTACAACAATATTTATCCTTATTTCTGTAATCTCTCGTGAAGTGGCGACATCTTCAGAGTAAACCGCAATTTCTCCGATGCTGACCCGTAATCAATATGGCGACGCGGCGCGTGCGAAGAAGCCGCCGCCCAGACCTCGCACGACTCGTTTTGCAGAGCGAATTACATTCTGCGTCTGATCCTCAGGTAAATCACATCAAGCCCAAACGCCGTCGAGCCTGATTGGGAATGATTGGGACCGAACCGAAGCCGTTCACCAGGATTATTTCTGAGAATAACGAACAGGCGTTCTGCCGCTGCATATAAACGCTCTCGTTTATTCTCCTTCACAGCATTTCGCTTAGTTTTAGCGCCCGGATTAAATTGTTTACTCCTGAAAGAAAGATGCAGAGAATTTAGGAGAATCGTCTTCGTTTCTAAAGCAGAAAAAATACAGTGGTCAGTTTTGGCCACGGTCTCAGATGAGCCCTCCCATGCCCATGCCCATGCCAATGCCCATGCCAATGCCCATGCCAATGCCCATGCCCCCACACACGACCGTCTAGCCTAGTCCAATACGATTCGCCATCCATGAACCAGTAGCATTATGACCAGCACTGGGTGTCAATTAAAAATAGACTAAGGAATTAAAATACAATGGAAAATGTGAATTAAAGACAAGAAAATGTATAATAAAAAAGCAGAAAAATATAGTTCTATTGTTGCAACCAATTAATATATTAATATTATATCTGTAATCTTACTTTTAGTTTGTTATGAATTTGAAAAAATAATAATTTTTAGGGATTTTTAAAAATTGTTTTGATTAATAAGCCTTGTAAAAATAAATGTAATAAAGTAAAATCTACAGTACTGTAGTCGTAGTGCAAATAAATTCTCATGCTTCCTAAAAAGGTCAGTAATGACAGCCAACTGAAAGGAAAACACAGAACATATCCTCACTTCAAATCGGAAAGTCCGGGTTTGACAGCTGTGTAGTTCAGACAATTAAAAAAAGGAAACAATATGTAAAATAAATGGGAAAATAAAATTTAAATAGAATTTGAAATCAGAGGAAAAGGCAATGAAATAATAATAATAATAATAATAATAATAATAATAATGTTACAACAGATTAATAAATATAATATCCGTATTTTTATATTGTATTATAATATGCAATAAAAAAAATATATATATATATATATATATATATATATATATTTTTTTTAAAAAATATTTTTAATTGCATATTATAATAAAATATATATACATTTTTTTAATTATTATTTTGTTTCCTTTTTTTTTTCCATTTACCTTAAAATTGCAAATATATTTTTTTATTATAAATAGTATATTTTAAAAAATAGTTTTTTATTAGGTTCATTTACATTTGGCCTTTTTTTATTTATACACCTCATGGGTTACTGTAATAAATAAAGAATAATTCTTTTAAAAAATGTAACAAAGCCTATTAGCATTTTTTGTCACTAATATTAATATTAATAAATAATAATAGAGGAATTAAATATTGTGAATTGAACCGAAAAGTTAGTCTTGATTCACGATTCACGATTCATTACAGAATGATTCACTGATTCACTTTGGGTGATTATGAATATGTTCACTTTCTTCTCTTTTTTGTGTATTTTATTATTCTTGCTGCATTTCAATGTCAGACACACACACACACACACACACACACACACACACACAGCTCGCCGTGACCTTTCAGTCTGAGAGACGATTAGACTCCCGAATTTCAAAATAATTGTTGTTTTGAACCCGAATCTGATGTTGAGTGTAAAATTAGAGAGCTTCCACCGTGACGTGATTGCATTAGCGAGCTGAAAGACGAGACGCTGCATTTCCATTTCCTCTGCTGCTTGAGCCGGAAAAAAGCATCGTTTATAAACAATTAGACGTGATCTGATGTGCAAATCGGGATTTGAACTCCCCACCCCCCCCAAAAAAAATTATCTGTGCCCTTCATAAACATGGATCGAAGTTTGTTAGTCTTTGTGGTTTTATCTCCCTAATCCAGAACTTATCCAGCTCCTACATCCTCTCTGTTAGGATCTAATCTTCTGCTAAAACGTCCAGCAGGGGTCGCCCCAGATCCCACATCCCTCTTAAAATGAGGGTGGTGTAGAAACGCCCTCCTTTGTTTCTTCGGTCCGAAGATCCAAAATATTTCCGTTCTCTTTGTCGTTTATCTTTGCCTTCTTTGTATTTCTTTTTTTCCTTTTTATTTATTTTTTTTATTTCCCCTTATTTTTATCTTCTCTTTTCCCCCTTTTTTCCTCCCCCTCTTTTCTTGTCTATAATTTTTCTTTCATTTTCTGCCTACCCTTTTTCATACTTTCCATAATTTCTTTTGTCTTTGTTTATTTTATTTTATTTTATTTTTTCACTCATTTTGCCTTTTTATCCAGTATTTATTTACATTCTTTATTTCCTCCTGTTATTTTCCTTTTAAATTTTACCTCGTTACATTTTTCCTTTTTACGACGTTCTTTATTCCCCCCCCCCCTTTTTTCCTTTCCTTTTCTTTTTTCCTTACTTCCTTTTGGATCTATTCGTTTTTTTCGTTCCGCATATTTTATTTTGCGTTCTGCATTTTTTTTTAACTTCTTTTTTCCCTCCTTTGATGTGGTTTGCCCTCATTTAATTCATTTTAATTTTTCCTGTGTTTTATGATTTCTTTCTTTTTTTTTGTTTTGTTTTTACCTTCTTTCTCAGTTTATCTTTATTTTTCTTTCCCCGTTACGTCTCGCCTTTTTTGCTTCATCTTTTATTTTGGCTTTTATCTATTTTTCCTTTATTATTATTATTTTTTTCATTATTTCTTTTATTTTAGTATTTAATAAGATCCTGTTCGTAAAATAATAAAATAATAAAATTAAATTAAATATTGGATCTTAAGCTCTTATTCGATATTGTTTTTTTTTTTAAGTTTCTACTTAATACAGATGTTTATAATAATAATAATAATAATCTCTATAGAAATGGAGTTTTAGTTTTATAAATATAAATAGTGACCATGTTTATAAAATCAAAGTCTGGAACCAAAAATGACTTTCGTTTTATCTCAGCTTCTTAAAGACTAAATCCAAACCTCGATCCCGGATAATTAAATAAAAGTCAGGATTAAGACTCTATTTGAGTTCCTGTTACGGGACGATACGGGACTGTCCAGCTGCCGCCGCCCTTACACCCTCCCGAGTTCCACCTTTAGCGTTCTGTTATTATTTATTGATCTTATTATTTACCATTTACTAAACCGGCCCGGCGGCAGGGTCGCTTTGGCGTGTTTGGTCGGTCGGGGAAATCTCCTACTGCTTCATCTGGTGAGCTTAGTCCATCTGCCATCTGCCTCGAACATGTTGGCAGTGTGGGGACCAGGGCGTGCCAGTTTGGAGACAATAGGGGAAAGGAATCCAAAAACAAGCCTGGGCACAGATGCAGCAAATCAGGCCCGGACCAAACTATAATACTACCACCGCCATGTTTCTTTTGAAAGGAATGCACGGTTGTTTTTCTCTTTTTTTTCGTTGTTCTCCTGATGGTGGAACATTAATATTAGGCAACATGAGAGACCTTCAGTTGCTCAGAAGTGACCCTTGGCGAAATCGGTCTGACTGCGGATTGGTGGAGAACCCCCTCCTGTTGCTTTGTGCCTAGTGTGTGTGTATTTGCTAGGAGTTTGTAAATAGCCATAATTAGGCCATGCTTTTCCAGCTTGTATGTTGGGCCGAAAGTATTGAGACGCTCGCTCCTTACGGCTTGCCAGCTCTTCCTTCCTTCCTGCCGTCTCACAAACGTCCCTGTTTGAACTTGGGCTTAATTGGGCCAAGGATATGTATGTATATATATCACTCATCCCCGTCCCCGTTCCGGAGGGGCGGGTTTTCCGTGTGTCGTAGAGCAAGGGCGAGAGACACCGACCTCATTATTATAAGAGCGATAGAGAGAATTTGAGTTAAAATAACAAAAAAATAACAAAAAGAAAAGCTCTGGGTCGAGCTGCTGGATGTTCTGCCTGGAGACCCCGAGTCCGGACCTTGGTGTGGACCTTAATTCGACTCGTGACGTCACTTAGACCGGTACACGGTTCGAATGTTCTGGCTCGTCACTGATATTGGTGTAAAAGATTGAAACGCTTCTATAACCCGTTTGTTATCTGGTACAATAAAGCGCTTCGTTGCTGCAGGACGGCCGGGAACAGAAATGAAATGCTGATTTGGCTCGTTTATAATCATGAGCTCATGCCCGCAAGCGACCGTCTCTAACGGGAACGGTTTGGGACCCAGGGTTTATCGTTTCAGCGGGTCAATTTTCCGTCGAAAACGATTACAGGTGAATCAAAAAGCTGTACGAACACGATCAAGTGTCTGTCTGTGATAAATAAACCTATAAAAACAACGAAAATTAACTGTTTTTTTAAAACATTTTGAATGATAAATGACTTAGTAGGTAGGGGAGAATATTGAAATTGTGGTTTTTAGGTATCGTGATAAATATCGAGTATCGTGAAAATGGCTTTGAGGATCGCGATGTAATGTTTTGACCATATCGCCCACCCTAAGGCCAGACTTTTTTTTTTTTATTTTCTTTTTTTTTGGTATTTCTCGGATCCAATGGTTGAAATAAAAATAAAAAAAATAAATAAATTTTCCTGCCCTCTGGGGGAGAGCTAACGGTTTTCTTCTGTTCATTTAATTTTTCCCCAGATTCACTTTAATTAATGTTATTATTATATTATATTATTGTATTATTATTAATGTTTAATTAAATGTTATTTTTAAATAAAACTGTATTTTTATTTCTTCCTCCTTCCTTGTATTGATTCCACATCGTCCTCGAGAAATTTAAATGTGCTGAAAAATAGAGATTTATTTATATATTTTTTTCCCTCCCTCCTCAGTAGATTCTTAAGTAGAAACATCCGGGGAACAAAGCAATTTAAAAAGTCTGGCCTGACCGCAAAGTATCGTCCAATTATCGTTATCGACAGGTATCGCGATGTTGTTTGTTGTCAGTATCGCACGCCCTAATAAAGTCACTTTGAAACAAACATTATCAGACGAGACGAGACTTTAATTTGCAGCCGCGGAACGTAAAACCGAGGCGCGTTGGACATCCGTCCGCTTAGCGAAAGTCAACCAGAACATTTCGGCACTCCCCCCCATCCCCCCCTCCCCACACACACACACCCTCCCCCCTACATAGGGGAAGTTTCTTATTTGACTTTGAACCGTATCGCCGGCGCAGAGCGATCGTTTAGGAGGACATTAACCTTCGTCTGTGCCAGCGATTTGTCCCGGGCCGGTCCAGGACGCGCCCGTCGTGAGGTTTACGCCAGAATGAAGCCTAAATAGGAAGGAAAATCTGGAGCGAACCGGACGGCGCTTGTGCCGGGCATCACAGAGAGCCTCCAGGATGCCAAGTATGGGCCACAACGATCTTGATCAAATAAATGTTAAATATTATTAAGTTATTATTATTTTTTATTACAAATAATATTTTATAATAATAATATAATATTTTATTGACCATTATATAAAATATATAGATTTATTAAATATAAAGATTATATTAATAATATTATTGGAATATATATATATATATATATAATTTTCGATAAAATAAATGTTAAATGTTATTCAGTTATTGTTATTTTTTATTACAAATAATATTTTATAATAATAATATAATATTTTATTGACCATTATATAAAATATAAAGATTTATTAAATATAAATATTATATATATATTTATATATATTATTAATAATATTATTAGATTAAAGTTATTATATACATATATATATAATTTATGATCAAATAAATGTTAAATGTTATTATATATAGATTTAATAAATATAAATATTATATTAATAATTAATATTATTAGAATAAAGTTATTTTATATATATATATAATATATAATAATATTATTATAA
>JAVSBV010069988.1:0-10302 GCA_033117975.1 Parotocinclus spilosoma
TGTGTGTCTGTGTGTGTGTGTGTGTGTGTGTGTGTGTGTGTGTGTGTGTGTGTGTGTGTGTGTGTGTGTGTGTGTGAAATAACTAAAAACGATAAGTCAAAGGTGTTTGCCCAATGAGCATACTATTTTATCTTATTAAATGTGCAAGCATGAACTGATACCCGAGACACAGAGAGTGTCGATTAGCTTGGTGTCTGGGGAATTCAACACCCAGGCTGCACTGTTCATCAGGAGGAATTTCATGAACAAACATGTGTAGGCCTACTACAAACAGTACATACACTTGTCATAATGGCTTCTACACTGTGGTTAATAATACATCACTTACAATTGTATGTTAGGACTGTCATGCAGACATCAGTAGCCAAACCTACAATTGTGTAAATGCAGCAATATGATAAGATCACCTATGACTGATTGAGTTGTTAGTAGTAATCTGTCCACATCACTGCAAGTAATTTCCTGCTTCATTCAGAATTGAATTTTGCAATTTTTCGACTGCTGCAGTCACAGCGATGTCAGTGTTTATACACACTCAGATTTATTTACATACAACTTGCCTTGTCTTAAAGCAGCTTTTCAAACATCTAGACGCACAGCCCCAACTGAGCATGACTTAAGGTGACAGTGAAAAGAAAACTAAGTATAATGAGGACAAAACCCCAAAAAAGGGGGTTTCTTTACAAAAAAAACTTTATTTAGAATTACAGCATGTGTTCATACTTGCAACAATAACAGCTCAGTCCTCTGTAGGTCTGATATTGTGCAGCTTAGATGTTATATCTAAGAAATACATTAATTTACCTTAACAATACATTTATAATAATAGTTTGGTAAAATAATGCTCTGGTGAATAATTAATGGCCTATAAAATATAATAATATAACATTACAGAGGCATATAATAAATAAGCAGATAACAATTTTGGAGACATGGCATATTCAGTCAGAAGGAGGAAGTTTGTGGTCTTCCAGTGTGATATGGGTAAAGGTAAGAGAGGTGGAACTTACACTTACATTTACAGCTTTTAGCAGACGCTCTTATCCAGAGCAACTTACAACTTATACAGTCTTACAATTCAAGCAATGTTGGGTTAAGGGCCTTGCTTAAGGATCCAACTGTGGCAGCTTGGCGGAGGTGGGATTTGAACCCAGGACCATCAGGTCCAGAGTCCAGTGCCTTAACCTCTAGGTTATGGTGCTGAAAGTCCAGCTCTGTGTGAGTGCGGGAACTGGTATACTCTTATGATATTATATTCATACTGTAGTAACTACAGTTGACTACATTCAGTGACATATAAAAGTATCTTTCCCTACAATACGCATGCAGTACCTTCTTTTCCCATCACAATTCTTGATCAAATGTAGCAGTGTATTATTTTTTACTACCCACATCCGTCTACAGAAAGTTAATTTGTCTTTGATCTACAGTCATGCACCTGAACAGGTGCACCTGAAGTTTTGACTACTTTTCTTCCTTCTTTGACCAAGGGAAAATTGCCAAGGTGCAAATGCCTGCATTCAACTGAACAAATATGAAGCACAAAAAGAAGCTATTATGTTTAAAGCTATTTAATAGCTAATTACACTTCAAATAATGGTGACTAAACATTTATTTTATAAAGCTTAACCAATCAATTAAATTAACCTGAATATAATTAAATAATTAATTAATTAATCCAATTCATTCCCTGATGAGAGAGGATAATGTGTAAATAGACCCACACTTGGATGGTCAGATTAAGCGTGCGTGCAGTAATGTGTATTCAGCCAGCAATAGTGCCAATTCTCCTCTGTGTACCTGGAACACGTGAGGGAGCAACAAGCACGATCAGATTTCTTAATTATATATATATATATCATCTCAGAATACAGAATAGTTTACAGAATATACATATTACAGAGATTCAGTGTCAACTTGTGTTTGTTTAGTATAGTAAATATGGGTGTGGTTATTTGAGTATTTAAATATCCAAACTCAGTTTACTTAAATTAGCACTGAAATAAAAGGCATTCGTATGTAAATGAAAGACAATAAGTTCTGTTTGACTATGACTGATTTATGTAACATTTTGAATGTAAAAACCATAAATAAAACTTATTTTAAGATCAGGGAGAAAAACAGCGACTCTGTGAGACATACAATCAGCTCAGACGAGTGACAAATGATATAATATATTCCCTCTCACTTCAGTATGGTATTTGAGGCAGCAATAACCAAGTAAGCAGTAATAGCAGCTACTATTATAAAATGTGTTCTTGTGCATTACTTAGTCTTACTTTAATTTTGTCCAGCAAATAAGTTTTTTTTTCACTGGTTCACTGTTAGCATTACTGAAAGCTACTATTCTTTTGACATGATTTACAATATTTAATTATGTTTATTTGTCTTTTCTATTGACTCTGGACTTGAAGGGACAGATTAAGTATTAGTTATAACAGAAAGCACTTATAACTTTCTGGGAGCTGCACCAACTTAAAAATCATTTAGTAACATTTAAGTCTTTTTTTCAGACAGCTGTTTTCCCAAACACGCCTGTGAATAAATTCATCACGTCATTGTTTAGCCATTGCGGCCCAAGGACAAACAGGCAGCTCTTCACAAGGACGCTCTGCATGGGCTGTGCAGGACGTGTGAGGGTTATATCGATGTGTGAAAAGCCCATTGGCTTCGTGACAATTGCATTTATCAACAGTAAGAAGCTCAGTTGCTCAGTTTGAAAAATCTGAAAAGAGCAGTAGTTAAAAATGAGGCGACAGTTCATGCATTTCATAATCACTCTTAAATTATGCCCACTGCATTGGCCTCTCAAAGTGCACAACATGAGAGTAATATAGTCCAGCTATAGCACCAGCTATAGCTTGTTTATGCAAGTTTAAAGAATACTTCCACTTCCATTTTATTCTGTTTTAACAGCCCCTGGATTATGCAGAGCAGAAAACGTCCTCACGTGGCCATGATGTACCATTCTGCACTGCACTGAACACTGGGCGATGTCACGCTCACTCCACCATAACTGTCTAAGCCAGACTAAGGGGTCCGTGTGAAATATAGCATCATTCTGTCGCACCCACCAGCCACTGCTGATTGACGATTCTATCAAGGCTGAGAAGAAGGCTATGTGTTGCCCATTAAATGACAATGCAAGTAGGCGTTTGTTTGAATAATGTAATGGCTGGCACTAATCTATGACGATCATAGTAAAGTGGGATATATTAATCTGTCTGCTCTATAAACAGCTTGTACTCGCACGACAAACACTTATTAAAGTGAATTCCAAGAAGGACAGGACCTAAGTGCAAACAGCATAGTACTTTAAAGGTTTAATGTAGCCTTCAGTTCAAATGCTTTATTTCCATGGCCTAAGGGAAGATGCCATATACAGAAGCCCATCTATGGCATGGACTGCTACCTATAGCAAAGACAGACATTATCAATGATCGATTCCCATTCACTTTAATGCTCTTAACATAATTATAATAGGAAATAAAAATCCCTTTTGACAGCTGGACATTGGGTCATAAACTGCTGGTCGAATTTAAAAAAGCTTTGGCTTGTGTATTTTTACTGCCACAAATACTATTTATGTCATGCTTTCTTTCATTTAGGGGTACTGAAAAGGGTTTGACGATACAATACACATACAAGGGTAACATAAGATTATATGATTATATTAAAATAAACAATTATTATATTAAAAGTTTGCACTCTGTTTAACAATGCAAGCACCATGCCAACTTTACCTACATATAACTACTGTAGTACTGAGTGCTGGTTATTTGACCTGTTGTGATTCGTACTAGTTGTGCCATGCTGGATTTACCTACTTTAATGTTCAAAGTGTTTAAAAAAGGTAATATTGCATTGCCTGTTTAATAAATGAGTCATAAACTATATACAGTCGATTCCAGTTAATCAGACCACATCGGGACACGATCGTTTTGGTCCTAATAACCGGCTGATCCGATTAAATGAACATGCCCCACGTTACAAGACAGGACATGCTATGTAACATATTAAATGTTTATTAAACCTTTATTGTACCATTTACACGTATAGCAAACGTACAAACAAGAACTACTGTTGCTTACGAACTTTGTTCACTGAAAAATACATTTGCAAACCAATTTTTCTAAACGATCTACAACACAACGTATAGATGCGAAGCATAATACTGTAAAAAAAAAAAGTTCTTACTAAATTCCAGTCAATGTTTAAAGAACTTATCCTGTGTGATTTGACACGCTTTTGTAGTGGCTAAGTGCTGACTTGTGGCTTCTTTTAAATTCTAGTAAATGGAAATTAGGCAAAGACCTGTAGGTGGCACTAGAGGGCTGGGGAGAAATTTAGGAGTTTTTGGGTAATTATGCCAGAGACGAAGAGTTTCTTCACGGATATTACATACTATACACGTTCTTTGATCCGATTAAGTGAAATTTTGGTCCAAATAAGCGAATAACATTACACGTATATAATAGCATTTGTTTTGGTACTTTAGGATTTGGTCCGAATAAGCGGCTGGTCCCATTAACCGGTGGTCCAATTAACCGGAATGGACTGTATACCAATAACAAACTGGTTTCTAAAATGTATGTGGGTGCTAATGCGTGTTTGTTACTAAAGAACCACTGTGTTGTGCGTTTTCCTGTAGGGAGACTCAGTTTACGCTTTGCATAACAGTTCCTATATCGTATGTTTTGCAGTTTAGGATGCTCTGTAGATAGGAGCATTTCCAGTGATACCTCGGACGCATTACCTTATGGTTTGCATGCAGTTTTTTTGTTAAAATGCTATAAATATTTACATTCCAGTAACATAAAATAAGACCATGTGACTATGGTAATGTCTGGTTAACAATCCCATTTCTCAAAACATAAGACAGTTTATCTGCACATAACAAATTTTTAAAATGATTACATGCATCTTTCTGATTGGCTCACCTTCCCATTATCTCTTGACTGGGCAAGGCTTTGTCTTTCTCTAGGGTCTGCTTCATTATTTAAACTAAGTGGTTACAGTCTCTATTGCCTCAAGTAAAAAGCAGAAGTCGTTCCAAAAACAATCACTTGTTGTCACTTTTTTATAGGATTGGCATTCATTACAGCAGTAGCAGTAATACTGTTTATATGAAAGCTTTAGTTTTAGTAAGCAAATGTACAGAATATCTATTACACATTCAAACCTACCACACTTTAGAAGCTGTCCATTGTTACTTTAGAGTGACTTAAGAAAAACAGTTAACCATGAGGAAAAGTGGTCGTTGTTTTCAAAGTAATTTAGTGTTAAGCACAATTGATTTACACACAGCATGTATCCTTAACTAACCACAGATGATCCATCTGAGCAGAACTAATGACTGAAGATGTCCAGTCAATAAACAGAAATGACCTAGTGGTCTGTCTGACTGTGGTTGGTCCTTATTAAAAGCTCCAACTGAATTAAATCTCTCTGACAGCTTAAGTCTAGTAAGGTTTAAACACGGTCATATTAGTAGGTTTTTAGTCATAGTAGGTGTACTATGTTTTTTGTTCTAATGGTGCAGCTCCCAGACAGAAGACATGATTAGGTTAAAGCTTTAAAGTAGACTTATTAAAGTCAGGAGCAAGTGAGTTTTAGATAGAGGTAAGAAGAATTACTGTAGCCTCTACTGTTCTCTAATTTATTAGCCATTGTGAATTCAATGTGCTCCTGCATAATAATGACATCTTATCTACTAGTTTAAGGGCATTCTGAAATGATTACACTGTGTTGGAACTAAGAATAAAGACAAAGTTATACTGCCTAATAAGGACTCGCAGCTGAAGTAATGTCTCATTACGTTGTAACAATGGTTTTTGATATAGCAACACCTCCTGACCTGTACACTGACATTGTACACTGCTCACAGAAATTATAGGATATTTAATTCGATTATAGATAGATATTTTATTAAATAGATATTTAATAACTAATAACTCCTAACTTTTGTGAGCAGTGAATTTCTAATAAATAAAAGTTTGGTTTACAATACATTTTTACTAATTTAGCAAGGTTCAGTGGGTAGCATCGCCCTGGATTAGATCGCCCTGGGTCCTTCCTGGGTGGAGCCTGCATGTCCACCCTGTGTCTGTTTGGGATTACTCTGGTATCCTCCCACAGTCCAAAGACACACATTTAGTTAACTGATTGTGCTAACATTGGTCTAGCGTTACATATTTTCTATTTAAAAGATTTTTAAATGTTGATTTAGTTTTGCATTAATTACCTGCCTAAGTAGGAAATATGTTACAGTCTCTGTTGCACACACTTTTAGAACGTGGGCACAAGAACAGATGTGAAATGGAAAATGTGTACACTGTTTAACACTGCAAGCATTGTTCTAGCTTGACTTACATATACCTGTGTAGTAATGTATACTCATATGCCTGCTGTGACTTCATACTAGTAGTATTTACCTAGTGAATGATTTTAAGTGCTCAAAAGGTAATGCTGCAATGCCCAATCTGAAAACCAGTATATCGTCAAGTGGACGCATTTCCTCTTGATTAAGTGCAGCCAGAGAGGCATGTTTAACACATTTATATCCAATTGAGTGTGTTTTATTCTACAGTGTGTGTGATCATTAATGTGTGCTTGTAACTGAAGAACCAAGGCAACCACTTTCTCAACAACCCATTTTATGGGATATAACGTAATTGTTACAACACACACTTGTAATATTATTTTTTTTAAGAAAAAGGTACAAATCACTTTATGGATTATACATTATACATTTTTCTAAATCCGGTGTTCTGATCTTTTAGCTACTACATTAGAAAATAGCATTACAATTTTAAAAGAAATATTAAGAAAAAAATTAAACTGCCTTTTCCATCTGAAATGGAATGTGGCACCTATACTCATAACCGTACAATAGGTAATACTAAATTTGGGGTGAATAAAAGTAGTGGAAAAAGAAGTGGTGATTATGCCATGCAACAAATTAAAATACAACAAGTTTCTGGACCATACCAAGGATAAAAATAGTGGTGACAGGCAGCACAGGCTGGTGATTTGCTGTTCCAGCTAGTGTTTTACACTGTGTCATACTGGCTTGGCACAGCACTTGTTTGCTAACTGAAGCCCTGGCTGTACTGACCGTGTGATGTTAAGCCTCTATTCCTGACCTTCGTGATTCTGAAGAGCAGGAATGGAACTAATGAGATGTTGCTTTGGAGAGAACGTCACATCAGCTTAGTCACGAAGAAGAGCAAAAAACAGAGATAGCTAGAATGATGGACACAAGGTCTTAGTCAACACAATGAAGAGCCTCTAAAGTAAACAATGCACACAACACTAATATTTTAATAGCCATAATAACTGAATAAACATCGATTTCCCTACTATTTCATAAAATGCATATGTGCATTATTATAATCATGGTACAGGTTGAGAAAATTCTAATCATTTCAGTAGATTAAGTCACAATTGGCTGTACTGATGCAGACGGAAAAAAACAGCGGACAACAGTTGGTATGGTGGGAAGCGAGTGGCAAGGTCCCACAGTGCCATTTCCATGGCAACAATGATGCTCGGGTAATGGCAAGAGAGGTAAACATCAAGCCCACACTGACAGCCTGTTTCTGTGTATATTGTATGTATGGATGTGATCTTTACAGTGAAACATCAGCACCATCACACTGGATGTGTCTGAGTTTGTGGCATTTGCTTGCAGGAGTTGTCAAGTTCCATTTACAGAAGAATGTCTGTGCGCTGACAAGAAAAACACCCGAACAGGCTTTACGTTATGTTAATCCGGAGTACCATCAAGAGTAGAACAGTGCATACCTCTTTTCATTTTTCACATCATCTTTATTGGTTCCTATGGGATGGTTGTTCTTAGTCAAGATGCAGGACAAACAACATGTTGTAAATCACTGCTACAAATACATTAAGACAAACCGTCATCAAAATTCCCATTATCCAAATTCCTGCTTTAAAACATATTGATACAAATCTAGGAACTATGAACCCATGATAATAAGCAGTTCAATCTGGAAAACCAAATGATGAGTGTCTATCACTGTTCCATAACAAAATCACATGAATCACATGTTACCCCACACCCTCCATTTCTCTCCTATTTGTAAGTCGACTTTGTAGTTCTGCAATTACAGACTGTAGAGAAACAGATGGACTACAGTATGTAATCGCAAAACTACAAAGTGCTTCTATATGGTAAGTGAAACTGACAAAATTCACACTAAGAGGCTTTTTGTAAGGATCATTCCCAGTGCCGCAACAGAGAACCCTACACAACCATGCAATGGACTGGCATCCCATCCAGGACAGGCTTACAGCACGTTGTGCTCCATGTTCTTTGGGGAAAGCCAACAGAGCCCCCGTGACAACGACCAGGAAAAAGCAGACTTAAGAAACAAGAGGGATGTGAACCTAAACCAGTAGCATGTACTGGTCACAAATGGAATGTGTAACTGTCAGCACAATTGTGCATCAACTGATTTGATGCCCCAGGCATTAAAAGCTGTTTAGTGATATTAAATAAATGTAATTAAATAACAGAAAAATACAATACATTTATCTGCACAGAGATAGAGACCACACATGGTCTCACAATGCAAGAAGTAGCAACTAAAGAGTCAGAACTGACCTCTAGAAAGCAGCTAATCCATTTTGTTTTATCAACGTGAGGAAAAATATTGTTTGAATGCCATTTTTTAGGGCATCAAACAGAAGGTGCTTGGTAGGTTCAGGTTTACAGAGACGATTAATCTAATTAAACTGTACTTGGACAGAGCGATTAAACTGATTATAACAGTAAACACAAAAGGACTGAATAGAGATCAGACGTAAAAATGTGCTTCTGGTGCAGTTTACCAAAGAGCATAAATACACTGACTGAGTACTTTATAAGGAACATCTACTCATCGATGCAATTATCTAATCATCATGTGGCAGCAGCACAACACATAAAACCATGCAGCTGTGGGTCATTTGCTTTAGCTAATATTAACATTAGGTAACAGAAAGGGAAAAACCATGATCTCATTGAGTGATTGTAGGAGCCAGACACACCGCTTTAAGCATTTCTATAACTGCTGATCTCCTGGGATTTTTAAGCACAATAGTATCTTGATTTTACTCAGAATAGTGCAATAAAGCAATAAACATCCATGCATCACTGAGCATCCATGAACAGAAACACTTTGTTGAGAAGAGAAGTCAATGGAGAATGGCAGACTGGTAAAGCTGACAGAAAGGCAATGGTAACAAAAATAAACCCTCAATTGTGGTGAGCAGAAGAGCATCTCAGATGTTGAAACTTGAGGCAAATGGGATATAACAGCAAAAGCACACATCAGGTTCCACTTCTGTCAGCCAAGAACAAAAAGCAGGGTCTGTGGTATGCACAGACACCCAAATGTAGCCTGGTCTGCTGAATCTCACACAGATGGCAGGGTCAGAATTTGGTCTGAGATCAAAAGGAGGCCCTACCAGGCATCAGTACAATTTTTCCAATAAAGTGCTCAGTTAGCGTATACTACAGTATATAATACATTTGTTTTTCTATTAAAATTACTTTTATTTAATGTGTATATTCACAAATAAATATACACACATAAATATCATTCCATGAGAAGTATTTTTTAGGCACAGGTGTGAATTACCAGTTAAAATATAACAGTGACTAATCAAAGGACCAAGAGGCATTTTAGAAGCTTGACAAAAAACTTTTTTTTAATCTTCACTTAAGAAGGAATGCTACAAGGTGAAAAACGGAAAATATGTGAGAATAAAAGGAAAATCTTGCATTGGAGCTGGGTTCAGATGAGTCTGAACACTGTAAGGCTGCTGCTACTGCCAGGACTACAATAGCAACTATGTCAGCTCCACTGGGGTTACTCTGACAGCACCGGGCTCACATGACCTACTCGACTGCAATGGAAATTCATAAAACAGGGTACCAGTACATTAAGGGGAGATCCTAGGTTCCTTTATGCTGTGTTACCTGACATTAGGCATTTCTAATTAACCTGTTCTGGCATGATTAGAAAGGTCCTGCCATGTATTCCATTCTCATATAGACACAGTGGTCCAGGGTGGACAGCAGTGAAAACTAGATATTTTTTTAATCAAGCCATCGCATTCCAGTGTTTTTGTTTCTTTCTTTGTTTGGCTTCTTTACATCACTATCGGCATCAGTGGCAACTTCAGCGACACACACAAGGTTATCTTAAGACTACTCATATATATATACACTACCGTTCAAAAGTTTGGGGTCACTTAGAAATTTCCTTATTTTTAAAAGAAAAGCACAGTTTT
>JAVSBV010070009.1:0-10302 GCA_033117975.1 Parotocinclus spilosoma
TTGCTATTTTACGCTGGGTAACACCATTCTGGTATTGCTGCACTATCTTTCTGCGCAACAATGGTGGAATTGGTGATTCTCTTACCATCTTGGCTTCTGAGAGACACTGACACTCGGAGAAGCTCTTTTTATACCCAATCATGTTGTCAATTGACCTAATTCGTGTTAATTGGTTTTTCAGCTGTTCGTTATATGCTCAATTTCCCTTTTCCAGCCACTTATTGCTACTTGTGCCAACTTTTTGGGGATTTGCTGACACCGTGAAATTTTGAAGCAACATGTTTTTCCTTTAAAATGTTACATTTACTCATATTAAACTTTTGATCTGTCATCTATGTTTTATTATGAATAAAATATTGACATTTGCCATCTCCACATAATTGCATTCTGCTTTGTACCTGTATGCTGTCATTTAAAATTCTAGGACAGAAAAAGAAATTATATTGTTCAGTCATATGTTAAAAAAAATAATTGGTTAAGAAAATTGCAATTTGTGCATCTGTACTTTCTCTTGAAATAAGGCTATGAACTGCAATCATGTGTCTGTTCTTTCTGGTTCTTTAAAGTGGGGCATTAAATGCCTTTAAGGCCACTTTAATGTCTGCTGAAATGCCATCATTTCGCAACCAGAAGAAAGAGTTTGTTTTCTGTACCTTGCTGCACTTGAACAGCCACCACATTTTTTTAAATACCGTACATGATAAAAGAGGTAGTCTACTATGGAATAACTGTTTAGAGTTTAAATTAAAAAAATAGACATGTCAATTGGGGCAGCACCAGTCTCTTTGATGTAGATGTTCATGTATAATATAAATTCCAAATTACTTTTCCACTCAGTAAGCGAACACAAAAAATAAAACAAAACAATACTTACACCAATAAGACTTCCAAGCCATATATAGCACTCTCGCCCACACCCAAATAACTTTATTGTGTCTGATGTAGCACCCAATGCATGGAAAAAGTTATCAAGTTTCAGTTTAAAGGCCACCCTTGGACCACCTACCAAATTTTACAGAACTTTTACAGAATTTTGTGTGTTTTAGATAGGGAGATACTGAAATCAGTCTCATTTGTGACACAAACTGAACGTAATGTAACGATATTAGATGCTCAATTACAAGAAGCAGGGCCTGCATAATGTTTCATGCAGGTTGCAATAGAAGGTTTCCTGGGGTGAGCATGCCTTGAATAACAACATCATTCTAAACCACAGTGGTTCATTTATCAACTCTAACAAGGTAGATCTCAGTGTCGTTCATTCACAAAGCTGAAAATAAACTGTAATAACCAGCACCCTCAGCTACTGCCAGGCTGTCTTCCACCTGAAGATTTTACAGCAGATACTAATCTAATTCCATGTCTGCCTGAAAGTTGATCAAGTCCCAATACGCAACAAAAGAGCGACAACCTATACTAAACAGCCTGTAAAAATTCCTAAATAACTTGAGAATATAACAGTATTAAATGCAGTAATTACAGGAAAACATAACTAATTTATGGCTGAATCTTTTCTTTTCAAACCGTGTCTTTATATAAAATAGATTGAATATAAATGTTGACGAGAAACTGACAGAAAGCTAAAAAGACGTGAAATAGCCAGGGCATGTGTACTGATTTTAACTTTACACATCACTGTGAAGCAGGGTTTTATTGCAAACTGGTTTTCACATCCCTTAAGATTATTAATTAAACAGACAATATTAATTGTAGGATCATTTCCTAGGTGCTAGCCTTCTGGTTAGATGTTCGGGGGTCTAAGAACTGCCCTGAAACAAGGCTTTTATCGCTCAACTGCTTGGACTGTCATGTATTACCGGTACTTGCAATATGTTGTGGATATAGGCATTTGCCAATTCAATAAACAAACAAGTCAATTCAAATATATGAGTAAAGATTGCTAGCACAAGCATTCATTTCATTATTTTTAATCATTGCGCGGCAACACGGTGCAAGAAATGAATCGAACCTAGATAGGTCTCTAATAGTGTCTAATAGTGATTGCAGTATCTACATGGTTGAGGGCTCAAGTAAGGACATCGCCCTATACACCCCAAAACCCTTAACACAATCCCAAATATAACTTAAACGTAAAACTACCCAAAAGTCTCATGTCCCTCAACCTTCAATACCTCCCTTAGCCTAACACAAGCCTACATATTCCCTACAGCCTAATTCATTAAGTCCAAACACGCTCAGCCATAATGCCCCTCAACTCAAAACACCTCCCATGGTCTAATGCCCCATATCTCTACATATCAGCCAAATCTCAATGCCCCTCAACCCTAAATACATCTTGCCCCTCTGAACCATAAATATGCCATACAGTCTAATGCCCTCCTCTCTAAATATACCCCGACCTCTTTCATTACGCTTAAACACCCCATGGACAAAACACCCTAAAGTCTAATTACCCCCACAGCCAAATGCTCCTCAATCACAAATAACCCAGAAGCCATCCAACTACAAATTAGCCCTTATCTATTAAAGCCCATACACAGTCCAATTACTATTGACAACCCCAAAAAAAGAGAATGCCCCCATCAACACACTACCCTAGCCAGCTAAATGCTCTATATGCATTTGTCCGTAAATAACCCTACATAGAAATGCTTCTCAACTCTAACTAAATAACGCAAGTCATATCTTGTAAAGCCAAAAACCATTTGACACGCCAACACCATAACCGCCAAACATTAAGTTCGTCTCCAAACTTTTGCATTTACATTTTTGTAGTCACTTAACATTATTTGCTGTAATTTATACCTTCATCCTCTCGCGACACTGAGACGGCGTCCTGTCATATCCGAGCTCGGCTAAAGCTCGGGAGACCCGCTCGTACATGGCTGGTCCGGGTGCTTTGCCTGTAAACACGGTCCCTGCCACTTCCAGCTGCTGCATGCGCGCCTCGGCCAGTCTCTCGTTACCCCAGACGGCGATCAACGCGTTAGTTTCTGACGGGGTCCATGACATCCCCCGGCACACCGTGAACCCGCCGCCGCAGCTGCTGGTGTTGTTAGAGGCGGAGGCCGGAGCACCTCGCGCCGCCAGCGCCGATATGGACACGTTGAGAGGAGAAAACCTGTTGGGCGTTGGCAGATCGGTGTGGTACTGGTTGCTATCACTCAGATCGTCCGATTCGGGAGACGGGAGCTCAGTTTTCGGCGTTTTCAGCGGTACCGACCTCTCAGGAGAGCGTTCGGCGTTACTGGGGGCCGCCATGTTTGCTGCTGCTCTGTTGCTAAGGGGAGGGGGAGTGGGAAGCGTTCGGGCACGCGCATAGACGCTAGGTAAACCTGGATGTAACCGTGGCGTTTATATTGCGCAAGTATAAACGCGAATAGGTATTGTGTGTGAAAAGTAACTCGAATAAAGACAAATAAAATCATTCTTTTGCCCAGTGTAAATAGTAAACAGTGATATAA
The DNA here is from genome assembly GCA_033117975.1 of Parotocinclus spilosoma. Taxonomy (NCBI): domain Eukaryota; kingdom Metazoa; phylum Chordata; class Actinopteri; order Siluriformes; family Loricariidae; genus Parotocinclus; species Parotocinclus spilosoma. The sequence continues at coordinate 3,426 of JAVSBV010070009.1, forward strand.
CGATCACAGACATAATCACATATTCAACCCGTTCCTGTGTAGCCGAGACGTTTTTTTTTTTTTTAATAATTCATGTAAATGTTATGACTACCATGATCATCTTTAAATTATAATACTAAAATTAAGCAATTTACACCTTTGTAATCCTTAATTCACTCTCCTAAAACCTTTGCAGACGTAACTGAATCATTGAATTGTTTACTACCTAAATGACTCCTGAATGAATCGAATCACGGCAAGAATAATTACTTAGATAACCAGTACCTGAAGCGTCCACTAGGCGTCACTGTCAATTCTTTTTTTTTTTTTTTTTTTTTTTTTTACAAGAGGCAGGTGAGCTTATTTTCAAATGGCAAACCAAGAAGATGTTTAAACATGGAAGCTGGACTTAAGATTCTTAAATAACGAACATTATAGAGCATAGCGAGTCGATTGTATTGTTTTTTTGTTGTTATTGCTATAATGCACAACAAATCAAATGTTTAAACTTCATGTTAAATGTTAGATCTGTTTAGAGCAATATTAATGCCAAACCACAGTTACACTATACAGCCAATCATTTTACAGGATAGACTCGTGATCCCCCACCAGGTAGAAACAATAAAGCCAACACAAAGTGCAGATTCATAAAATGTGGTCTGATCTTAATTGAAGCCACATGGATGTGCAATACGTATCGTCTACAATTATGTCTTAATTCATATTTTAACAATGTGTTATCTGACAATATTGATTATGACAACAGTCAAAAACACCACCTTTTCATCATTTTGAGCACTTTGTCCTAAAATGAAACATATATTAAGCATAAGCAAGCTAGTGTACCCTACACTTGCACACAAACTCTCTTTTTCCTATTTGACTCCAAATTCGATTCCCAGTCTTGTTGATTTCTGTGATAAGCACAAGTCAGCGCATAGAAATGAGCCACATCTGCCATATCTATCCATTTTGATTGGCTGATGGGTCCACTGGTGCAGTCGTAGCGAAATAAAGTCTGCTAGACCTTCCCTCCCTCAGACATGACAAGTTGTATCTGTTCAGTGCCTGGCCAAGCCAGACCAACTTTTATCTCCATGGTGATGGGTTATTGTGCATCTTTGACTAATTTTAACACAACTAATTGCTATTTGAACAATACCAATCAAAAATGTGTAAGGTAGATCAGCATATTTGTCAAATGAGTATTACTGTACAAATACTATTATCAGCAGTTAAAAACTGCACAACCAAAATAACACAATAGACCTTTCTGAATGCAATTCATTAATAAGCCATTTTACACTTATTTGCCTTCTGGGTAAAAAAAATGTAAGTGAAAGTTTTCCCAATTGCACTACTGCTGTGGCTGTGGTGACCTGAAGAGCGCATTTTATATTAGTACTGCAAATAGACAAATTGTAGGACGCAAATTGTAGCTGCGTGCAAACATGGCATTTCTATAAAATGTACTGATTTATCAAGCAAAGATTATGATAAGCCTACAGATACTATTTAATTCATAGCCCTCTTTTTACTCTTGAATGGACGTAAGTCTAACAGTACTCCTCTGCAATGCTTCCTCATTTTCAGAACAGTATTGCTAGTCAAGGATATTGGCACCAAAATAGACAACTGATTGTGTCACCAATATTCTGTTCCTGCCCCAGGCCTACCTAATTTGCAGAGACATGTATAGTGCAAATATTTAGTGTGACCATGCTTAAGAATCAATAAGCCTGACTGCAGACTTGAACCATAACAATATTCACAAAAACTTCCAAACAGTTAAAGTAATATCACAATAATTGAAGCTCCTTTATTTGTTATTATGTGCAGTTAAGAGGTTGTTATTAGTGGGATTGACATCTGTATCAGAGGCATAGGAAGGAATACACTCTTTGCTCAGTAGCCATAACCTGATTATCTTGATCATGTAAAGTGTTCAATACAGAGTAAATGAGGTCTGAAATCATAAGTGTTAGGTATTAATAAGCGAGCTGTGTTAACATTGATCTGTGACTTGGTGCTAAGCAGAAGCACAAGTGACAAAATGGGTAGAAAGCCAAAAGTCAATTTTTTGGGATAGTATCATTGATCTATTCTGACTGGAATTTTGTTTAACATGACATGCTTCAAAGTTATTAGACAACTGGTAAAGATAATATACTAAAAGTATGACAGAAACTATTTACCTTATCATTTATTGACTTAAACTCACAGTATGAAGTGGTATTCTCCAGTTCCCAAATTGTAACTTTGTCCAGTCAATTCCAGAAGCTTATGTTTCTATTCTGGTGAAAGAGTAAGCTTTCTTCTAGCAAGCATTTCCATATAGTTTGTGGGCCTGGAGGTGGCACATAGTTCTGGATTTAAAGGCAGTGGTTAGTGCTGTCTCCTCATAGCTCCAGAAATCCCCCTTTGATTGAGAACGGTTCATCAGTTGTTCAGAGTTGTATGGACTGATGAATCACGATTTGAGCTGAATGGTGGTGATCCAGAGAGGTATCATCCAAGATGTGGTTAGAATTACAAAAGTGAATGCATCTCTAAGCATGAAGGTAGAGTTGTCATGATGTAGGGAACCTTTTCAGCTACTGCTACTGGTGAGCTGCTTCACTATGAATAGGAAGTTTATGTTTTGGAGAAATGGTAAAAATACTACAAAAGGCTTCCCACGATTGGAAAGTTGTTTTCTAAAAAGGAATGATATGCTTACACTGTAAAGAGCACTAATAAGTGGCTTGAAAACAGGTCAACATGTTCACAATTGTCAAATTGAACCCATATAAAGAATCTTGGTCTTACATTAAATGCAAACTAACTAGGAAACATTTTAACTTATCGAAAGTTTAAAATTGGTGTAAAATGGTGTCTCTAAATTGTCATTGACTTGTGTATGTATGACTGGTCTTGGAATGAACTTGTGTATGGATCTAACCTTGTGCATGTCACTGGGTGGCCACTGATGCCGATAAGCGACGTTAAAGAGGCCAAATAAATAAATAAATAAATCACTGATTGGAACAACACTGGCGCAATTGTATTAGGTTTCACACTCATAGACACACTAGGGCCACTTTAGCGTAATTAGTTAACCAGAGGTTCAGAGGATGTTCAGACTCCACACAGAAGGACCCCCAGATTGCTCTACCTGGGATTTCGCTGTGAACTGGTGCAATTAAAAAATACACATTTGCTCATTGTTAAGTATGATATATGTATATTGCTTACTAAATAGATATGCTTAATTATGAAGGGGTGAATGTATGTGGGTATGTTTGAAAGGGTAATGAAAGAGAGATTTGGGTGGCACATGGATAAGCCCTATCAGAGCTCTGAGTTCTGAGAGGAATATTTGTAAAAATTAACACTCCAAAATGATGTGTGAATATTTGATAGCAGGTAAATGTGATAAAAAAACAACCTAATATCATAAACTGAGAAGATTGTGCATTAGTGACATTAAGACTAAATGGGTTTAGTACAAAGTGGGTTTTATACATCATGTCTTTAATGATTTTTAATGATAGAACAAGCTTTTGTTTTTTGTAAATATACGCTACTATACAGGTAGCACAGTTGTGTAGAGTGGTTAGTGTACTGCTGCCTCACAACTCCAAGATTCCTGGCTTTGCCTGTGTGACATTCCCACATTCTCTGGTTTCCTCCCAGATTCCAAATACATACTTATTAGGTTAATTGGTGTTTCCAAAGTGTCTTTAGTGTGTGAATGTAAGTGTATGTGCCCTACGATGAATTGGCGCCCTCTCTAGGATTGGTCCTGCCCTGTGCCTCTGGCTGCGCAATGGTTCTCCCACGACCCTAACTAGGATAAGCAGATAAGACAAAGTGAATGACACTACTGTACAGATAGAAGTCTAGATGTAGATTACATATACAATGTTTTATCAATTGTATAATCACAATGTATAATTTGTTAGGAGACTCACCGCGGCTTCCCGTTTGCCCCGTCGTCGTTGGGTTGCGTTACCGAACGTTCCATGAAACCATTTATATTCCTTTCGTCATTAACTAGGTGATCAGGTTCACCTGGGACGCTTTGCCACGTCGTCACGGATGTTCATCACCGTGATCGGCCCGTCGTAGCGCTATCCGCCATTACGCGTGCCATTAGGGTCAGCTGGTGACATCCCGGGGCATTTTACGCCGACGGATGGGTAAGGGGGGAACCCCTGAGGTATGGTAGATATTTTAGGGATTTATCGTCAGGGTTTCCCCTGCCGCTTTGGGGGCTCACTGCGTCGCCCTATTTGGAACGCACCCTGAAGCAGCTCATTCCTTTTGTAGATTGGAGAGCCTTTTGCTTTGCCCTTTTAGTTCTCCCTTCCTTTTGTCCCCTGCATTGCGTACACCCGTTACACGCATCTTTGGGTCTTAATTCCAGTATCATAACAATTATCATCTTCAAATACTGTTCTACGGCTTACTTTCCGAAGAGAGGGGATCTGTATGCATCAGTATGTCTATATATAACTAACCTAAACCAATGAATGTGAGAAAAGCATGTTTATAATCTAACCTACAAAGTGTGCTACTGTATTTACCTGTCAACGTCTTGCATTCTAGTACTTTCTATCACTTCTTATACTTTTGGCACTGAAATGTAATCCTAATAATATGTAACTTCTATGCATGTGCAGAAAACTGTTAAGAAGAATATTCTGTTTTTGTTCCGTCACCTTGCCGCAAAAACATATTTCCTTCTACTTCTCCTCTTAGGCTACACAGCATTCTGTAAGACATCCATTGATTTAATTAGCAACTGGATTGGATCCGGACTGTCATATATAGATTTGAGTTAGAACGCACTTCGGCATAACAAGTGCACCTGAAATCTTTCATTGAAAGATGCTGGAGACCCTAGATAGTTTGGTTAAAAGAAATCTAATAACAGCACCAGTTCTCACCTTTTCTAAAGCCAGCTACAGACCGCTGATGCCAGCAGCTATTGTCTGGGAGCTGTGTTACTCCAACTGGAAGAGTGGAAAGCAGTTGCCTACTGCTCCAGAAGTCTCACTGATATGCCCAGATAGAGAAAGAATGTCTGGCGAGTGTGTGGGATTGCGAGAAGTTTGATAAGTACCTGTGTTGCTTAGATCAGTTCAGACTGAAGCCTGACCATAGACCACTAGTATCACTGGTTAACAGCCGAGGCTTAGACAAAGCTTACCTGATGTGCCATCGTCTCCTAGTGTGGCTCATGCGATACAAAACAGATGCTCTCTTGGTGCCGGGTAAAACCCTCGTAGAAGCTGATGCCTACTACTGTTGTTTTCTTTGGTATGAATCTGTGGACTACGAGACAAGGCAAAATGCTTACAGATGAAATGGAAAAGAAATCTAAATTTATCAAGCAATCATACCATGAAGTGGGAACTAAAGCAACAAAATTGCTAGCTAAAAAAACTTATAAACTAAAGAACAAGGAGACAAATCAGATCTAAATTTCCTAGAGCCATTAGATCTCCCCTCAATTGGAAAAACTCAAAACAAACTCCTTACTTCCCATATAACAAGAGATGAAATACAAAAGGCAGTCAATAGGTTAAAAAATGGTAAAACACCTGAAAGTGATGGACTACCATCTGAATGGTATAAATCTTTTAGCGATGATCTTTTACCATTATTAGAAAGATTGTTCAACTATACATGCAGTGCTGCCACCTTCCTGGAGAGAAGCCTTTATAAAACTCATCCCAAAAAAGAAAAGGAGCGAGATGTGCTCAGACTATAGGCCTATATCGATTCTAAATATGGATTATAAAATCTATACGTCTATACTAGCAAAACGACTTGAGCAATTCATTGGCAATATTATTGATGAGGACCAAACAGGATTTATCGACAAAGGTCGACAAAGCTATGACAATATCGGGAGAACACTTTACATCATACATCATATTCAGAATAATAAAACCAAAAATATTTTAATTGGTCTTGACGCTGAGAAGGCGTTTGATAGCGTAAGTTGGAACTTTTTGTATAAAACGCTTAAGAAATTCGGCTTTAATGAGAGAGCTGTACAGTGTGTGAGGACCTTATACCAAACACCCCTGGCCAGAATCAAGATGAATGGAAATCTAACTGAAAACATAAAATTGGAATGTTCTACTCGTCAGGGCTGTTGTTTATGACCAATGTTATTTGCAATCTACATAGAGCCATTGGCGCAACACATAAGGCAAAACCAAGACCTTAAGGGTGTATATATATAAATGATGAACCACATATAATAGATTTGTTTTCTGATGACATAATTTGCTATTTATCTGATCCAGAAAATTCCCTACCTTGTCTGATCAACCAATTAGAGTTGTTTGGTTTCTTCTCAGGATATAAACTAAACCTTGCAAAAATACAGACCCTGACATTCAATTATACACACTCTGAAACTTTACATGAAAACTACAAGCGGAATTGGAACTCAAATAAGATGCTATATCTAGAGATAATGTTAACCAAAAAAATAGATGATCTATACAAAGCTTATTTTACTAGGGTGGATCAAGAAATAAGGAGGGATATTGGGAGGTGGGATGTTCTGACACTAGATTTTACCTCCAGAATTCAAACAATAAAAATGAACGTGAACAAGGCTTCTTTATCTCTATCTGGCACTACCAATAGAAATTCCAGACAAACAATTTAAAGCATGGAATTAAATTATATCAAGATTCATATGGAACAGCAAAAAACCCAAAATAACATTTGAAAAATTACAATTGGGTAAAAGAGAAAGGAGGTTTAGCACTACCTGATTTCAAAGAGTACTATCATGCAGCCCAAATGACTCCCCTTATATACAGTGAGTCCAAGAAGTATTTGATCCCTTGCTGATTTTCTTTGTTTGCCCACTAATAAAGACACTATCCTT
>JAVSBV010070020.1:0-23599 GCA_033117975.1 Parotocinclus spilosoma
TGTAAATCGTACAATAAAGGTTTAATAAACATTTAATGTTACATAGCACGTCCCGTCTTGTAACATAGGGCATGTTCGTTTAATCGGAGCAGCCAGTTATTAGGACCAAAACGATCACATCCCGATGTGGTCCTATTACCCGGATTCGACTGTATATATTATATATACAATTATATTTAATTCTTCCATATATCCTGAGCCACCCAAAAAGGATGGGTCCCTTTTTGAGTCTCTGCCCTCCCAAGGTTTCTTCCTTATAACATTTAGGGTTTTTTCCCTTTACGCTGTCGTTATAGGCTTGCTCAGTTTTAGAATATGGAAGATACTAAAAAATAAAGCTGGTCCAAAGATGGTCCATTGTAAAAAGTGTGATAGAAATAAATCTTTAACTTGTTTAATTGTTTAATCCTAAACTAACTAGTTAACTAGTCGTTTATTTCATAGATAAGAAATGTGCGTATTTGAGGCAGGGGATCACACAATGCATTTATTAGTTTACTGTGCATTAAATATTCTCAACCTTTTTTAAACAATGATCCAATATTAAAAATAATTATTTTAAGATGGTAAACAGAAAAGGCTCTTTGTAAAAGCTCTTTTTGTTGTTGTTTTTTGTTCTCCAGTTGTCATGGCCATTGAGAGCAACTTGCTCACGCTAAATCCTCATTCGCGTATTGTTTTTGTGCGCTTGCACGATGGCAATATCTTTTAGCCACACTACGGCCACTAACAACAGAGAATTTGCACAGTTTATTTGAGATCTAAATAAATTAGGTTCTTTGTCATTACTGAACAAAATGAGAGCATTGTTCCACCATACCAGTTCAGAGAACCATACATGGAGCTCACAAAGGCAGCTTTTCTGTGTGATTATGAATTGTCCTGGGATTGGTTCTGCTTGCTTTTGCTATATGGGTGGACCGCTTCATTAGCGCCGTATTAGCGGGCTTGGCTTCCACTTTCATGGTTTATAATAAGATCTCAGTGCCAATAGTCACACCGCAATGAACCTCATGGTCATAATTTATAATAAACGCCACGGAAAGCCTCTCGGTGTCACATGCTGCGATTGACAGCTGGACGGATTATGTGGAGCTGTAGAAAATATGCTGCTGGTACAGGAAATGGCTTAATGTTAATGAAAGGTGAGTGTATTGGAAGCAAACATGAGGCTGTGATCGTGTCCAACCCACAGCTCTGATCTCATCCGCGAGGTTCACATACTTTTTCAAACTTGACTTCATAAATGTCTACGAATGTGTTCAGTGAAGACATTGTGAAATGGAAAACTTTGTGTGATCGTAGCATATAGGTGTGCAACGATGCAAAAATGAGTTCATGATTATTCTGCCATTGAATGCAATTCCTTTTTTGAACACCAGAGGGCGTAGGTCGTACTCACAGAATAATTTCAGCAAGACACCTTCCAATTTCTTTTAATTGCAAATGACAAAAGATTATTTTTGTTTATTTTATTTTTAAACATACAAATTTACCGTTTACAATTGCTACTTTTCAGAAATAGGAAATGTTTTTGCTCTGTTATTTAAGATATAGCGAAGCTACAACAGTGTTTTGTTTACATTTTATTATTTTTTTATTTGCAACAGACTAAATCTGCTTACGTTTAAAAATGTATCCAAGAAATTGTGCATTGTTTTGAATTGCTTACACTCCAGGAAAAAGGTAAAAAGCGCTCATTGTTTTAGAATAATTTCAGAAATGGTAGCCTTCTTTATTTTATAATTTATTTAAATTGCAAATGATCAAAGCACTTTTTTACTTATTCAAACAAGTGCATTGGCTTGCATTGTTGGTACATGTGTAGGCTGAATATCTGACTTTTAAAGATAGTAGGTTTATTTAAAAGAATTAATAAAACAAAATTGTTATGCTGATGATAATGGTTGTGATGATAATGGTTGTTTCGCTCCTAAATTGTCTAAATAAATAATAAATAATTCAACACAACACTTTGAGCTATGAGTGGTTTTTCTGTGAGCTGCTTAGCAATAATGTGGCATCTTAGAAAGGAAGATTGCTTAATATGCCTGCGGTTGCCAGATTGCGGCAGCAATACAAATTCTCACCTTTCCTCTCATGCCTGGGGACGAGTTTTCATTTAAAGAAGAGCTGTGTATGCACTCTTTATAGGCCACTGAAGGACAGAATAATGAATTGCCCACTGGAGTTGTAAAAAAACATCAAAACAGAGTAAAGAGTCACCGTTATCCACAGAGCTTCATTTGGCTACAATCATCATAAAAAAAAACTATGGAAAGTTTGGACTTACCACGTGGCCATAAGATCATAGAGTTGTAAGAGTCACCTGTATTACAAACAAATATATATTAAGAATCTTTATTAAAGTTGAGATTTTTTTAGATTTTAGACAATAAAGCACTTTAGAGACCACAATAAACAAAAAATAAAAATAACAACAATTTACTTTTTTGTTTCTTGGGGTCTCCGACAGTCAGGTATAGTTTCTAGTCTCAAAAAACATTCAAATGTTTTATTTTGTTATTGTTATCTTTAGCAGGTAAAGGACATTATTTTATTATTATATAAAAATATTGAAATTATACATAATTTATTTATTTATATAAATATATATAAATATATATTTGATATTATATATTATATATATATTATATATAAATAAATAAAGATTTATTTTAAAATAAAGATATATAATATAAAATATATATTTATATATATATATATATAATTTATAATTATATAATAATAAACTTTTCTTTTGATTCCATACTACTAATTGCTTGCAGCTTAGGACTTTAATTTTAAAAAGGGCATGTTTTTAAAATAAAAGTTATTTTTAGTTGCTTGAGTGTAATGGTTTAACATATTTATTGATTGTTACAGGTTCTGTAAATAATCCAAACTTTAATGTATTTTAAAAAATGGTTTGATGTGATTGGATTGGAAAAATGATTGGCTGTGCCTGAGGGAGGCAACTCTGGGCACAAGGGCAGGAAAAACCCTAGACAGGGCATCAATCCATCATAGGGCATACACACACACACAGTCACACACTAAGGTACACTTTAGAGACACCAATGATCCTAACATGCATGTCTTTGAACTGTGAGAGGAAACCGGAGTACCCGGAGTAAACCCATGCAGACTCCACACAGAAAGGACCCAGGCCGCTCCACCCTGGGACTGAACCCAGGACTTTTTTTGCTCTAAGGCAAATGGTAAATAAAATTTAAAAAACACGCTTACCTGAAAGATATCGGCATTTCTAATAACTAAAAATATATTTAATAAGCTTATGCTTGATATTTAGCTAAATGATTTGCTGTCTTGATAAGAGAAAAGGAGCAAAATCTGGCAACCGATATGCATGTGCGCCTATGTTGAGGACGTTCTAACTCGGTTGATGTGTTTAGAGACTCTTGTGGGTTTGTGTGAGACTTTCTCTACATATCCGTATCTTGCTGTCAACATTGTTCGTAAGTATTTGTACCAGTCCTATTGTAAGTAGTACTCTCGAACCTGGTTCACATTTGCTTTTTGAGTCTCTAACCAATTTTCTTTTCTTTCGTTTGAGCTCGTCGCCGTTTTCATCGCGCGGAAACAAACTCTAAATGGAAACCAAGCAAAAATTGAAAAAAGCTCGAATTTATAGTACAGTCTGTCAAGATAAACTGCTTTTAATCTTTTGCTTTGTGTGCATGTGGCTCTTTTTTAGGTACAAAACCTGTAGGGGCCCCAAGTAAAAAACCCAGACAACAAAAGGGCAGGTTTTTTTGTTTTTTTTTAAAATGAATGACAGTTTAGCAGATAAATATAAAACATTATGCATTGTTTCACGTACAGTTTTTAGACTTAAGCGATCATAAATACCCTAAATGTTTGCATCTATTTTATTTTAGGCCTGACGATGATCATATTTGAAGAATACAAAAAAAAAAGTTTTTTTATTATAAATAATAAAAAAATATATATATATATATTTTTTAGCTTTTTCCTCCCTCCGGTGGAGAACCAACGGTTTTCTTCTGTTCATTTAATTTTTTTTCAGATTCACTTTAATTTAATTGCTAAATAAATTTTATTTTTAAATAAAAAAATATTTTTATTTCTTCCACCTTCCTTGTATTAATTTCACATAGTGCTCGAGAAATAGAAAAGTGCTGAAAAATAAATATATATATATATTTTTTTCCTCCCTCCTCAGCAGATTCTTAAGTAAGGACATCCGAGGAACAAGCAATTAAAAAAGTCTGGCCTTACTAACAATTTAAAACAGACATAGAATAAAATAAGTATTTATTTAGAGGCTGAGGCTTTAATCAAATTAGTTTTTGCATTCAGTTATCATTTATAACATATTCCTGACCTTTTGATTTCTGTGGTTTTCATGGTTTAAATTGTTTATTTGTTATTCATTAGAGCTTTTTAATGGTCCAGCCGTGGACTCACAGCAGTCTGTCTGTAATTACTTCTTTTTCCAGCCATTTCTATTTATTTGGGACTCTAACCTGATTCTAACTGTAATCAATACTTTGATGAACTAAAGGTATTTCTTTATAGATATTACATCTTGAAATCTAGCAGATAATAAAAACGAACCGTGTTCTAATCGCTGTAATTGGACTTTTAATTGTTTCAGCTTCAATGAGTTCATTTAAAAGTTACGAATGCATTATAGAGAAAGTATGTTTTAATCAGACGGTTTTCTAGTGCGCTGCTATTATCACATACTACAGCTACACTGGGGTACATTTAAATTAAAGAAGATGAAAAGCCTCAAATTAACTTTACTCATTTCACCACGGCGCAGTGCGGTGGAAACGTCTTTTTTTTTTCTTTTCCACTCGCTCCTTATGTTTTATTTCCTGTCATCGACGTGCCTTCATTCAGCTGTTTTATTTCTTCCACACTCCATATCGCCGTAATGAGGCACATTATTTTTTGCTCAACTTTGACCCTGACGTACACCTCGCCCTATCTGAGGCTTATCACACCCCTGCAGAGGTATTCATTAATGCCATAAGTGCTGAATAGAAAGGCTGTCAGGCGAGGCCAGAAATTTGACAGATTTAATGAGTCTGCTGGCTAACCGAGAGACGAGGGAGAGAAAGGCTGAAATAATTCATTCCGCGCCCACACTCGCTCATTTTAATGGAGAATTAAATCCCACTGACAGACAGTGGGCGCTTTCCCACAATGCAGCAGAGCCATTTTCAAAATTTGACACTAATCTTAGCTAAGGTTAGCACAAAGGAGCAACAGTTAAATGTTTTTAACTGCAAGAACTCATATTTTAGCAATCGTTCAAATACTTATTGACAAAAAAATAACTCACCCAGAAGGAAATAAAACTTTATCCAATAAAATGGATGAATGTACTGATAACATATATGTGTAAGTGATGAAAATATTAAAGTAAAAGCATGAGTTTCTTGAAAGGAGGCTCTAGTACACTGTTAGGCTGCCACTAGTCTGGATACAGGGTGAGACCCGGTTGGAAATTGGATGAAACAGGTTTCATATGGTATCCTGTGGCTTATTTACCCACACATGTTGCAGCTGGGTCTGTAAAGTAATAATAATAATAAGTTTAATTTATATAGCGCTTTTCTTAAACCCAAGGTCGATTTACAGCAAGTATTAACACACCAAAAAAATCAACATAATTCACACAACAAGATACACAGTTAAAGACAAGATCTTAATCTTAGCTAAGGTTAGCACAAAGGAGCAACAGTTAAATGTTTTTAATTGCAAGACCTAATATTTTAGCAATCGTTCAAATACTTATTGACAAAAACAAAATAACTCACCCAGAAGGAAATAAAACTTTATCCAATAAAATGGATGAATGTACTGATAACATATGTGTGTAAGTGATGAAAATATTAAAGTAAAAGCATGAGTTTATTGTTGAAATTGAAAGGAGGCTCTAGTACACTGTTAGGCTACCACTAGTCTGGATACAGGGTGAGACCCGGTTTAAAATTGGTTTCATATGGTATCCTGTGGCATATTTACTCACACATGTTGCAGATGGGTCTGTAGATCCTCATCCATCGCAGCAGCAGTTGGGACAGTGTGTTGCTCTACAGCAAACGCAGGATTTAAGCGTCAGATCCCAAACAGAACCTGGATTAAACATTAAATATCATACAGTTCCAGCCCAGGACTCTCATTCACGACATCACTATAAATCATGATGACTGGCTGTTAATGGCAGGACACTATCTGCCATCTAAGCACATGGAAATGGTCCGGGCAGAGCCGGGTGTGAAGTGAATGTGTCACGTGTGTTTAGATAGTGGACAACAGAACTGTTGGATAGCATCATGCTTGTCAGCGGATCTAACGATCTTTTCTGCTGGTGATCTGTGTGGGCCGTCCAGAACCTCTGCTGCCTCTCTACCTCGAACAGCTGGGTCAGAACAGCCCAAATGGCAGGAAATTTGCTGAATTGACCATCTTGCTTCTCTCCACTAATGTTGTGCCTATCTCAAAGCCAGTCAACTTGGCAAAAATTCTTTGAGTGCTTTGGATCTCAGAGTCATGCTTAGCAGTCAACGATCTCACACCAATAGGTACACTGCCCAAAACTATTTAAGAATATTAAACTTCTCTTTTTTTTTTTTTTTATCATGAAACACTACTTAAAATTGTAAATGTCACAAGTTTTAGTGTGAACTCACTATACTGTATACTTATATTGAATTTGGCATTGATCTTCGTAAAATAGTTTTATGTCCAACTCATTTATTTAGCCAAATTATGATTTATTAGGAGAAAGACTTGCCTTTTTCATATTAGCTCTCATTATTGATTGACTACCTTTTTATTATTATCATCTCTATCATAAACCTGTTCAGAATGTTGGTATTGTCATCAAATCCTACCCTAATCTTTTAGGCTTGTCTGTACAAATGGTCACTGGACACCCACTGGAACTCTAAAAATGTCTGCTGTCAATCAGTTCCCTTTAAATCGAGCACAATAACCCCATTACTTTCATCTGGGTTCACCAGAGCTGCATCAATGGCTTCAACCTGTAACTGCTCATCTTTCTCCGTTTTGCTGTCTTGAATGAAGTATTGATCTCCAGATCTAGGATGGAGGGTTTTATGGGTAATGGCACCTGCTGGGTTTGGTTTCAGGAACAGCAAATGAAGTACAGACTGTATTTCTTGTCCAAAGACGATGCTTTTTACTGTAGTACTTTTTACACTGGAATATGTTACATGATTTGAAGACGATTCTGAGTTGGGAAATGTCAATTCGGGCTTTGGAATCCATTTTTTCCTAAGCCTGATTGAGCCTGATAACCTTTCTATCATAGCAGATTAGAGACAGACTCTTCTGACTTTAACATGCTTAGCGGCTTAATTTGCTTAAATATTAAAAAACAAGAATGCTAACAGGAAAAGGCATAGCATGTTGAAACAGTGGTGAAAAACAAATCCCTAAATACCAGTGGTTTAGGGTAAAGCTTGGATACATTTAACTTCTTTAAAAACAGCTTTTGTTCATATAGCACTATAAAGTAATTTAGCACCCGGACAAAATGTTTTTGCTCAGCGCTAATTTCTAACTACTTTTAGACTATTACACATATTTAATTCAGAACTATTGAAGCAAAAAAATCTTCAGTCAAAGAACAACATGAGGTGATTGATTCTGAAATGATGCTCTTAGTCGATAAATTGGAGTTTTTTTTCGGAAACATCTTAAAATACTCTTTATCATAGAACTTCATATCAGATGGAGAAAAAAAATGTTTTCATCAAGCAGCGACAAGATTCAGTTTGTCACTTAACAGCTTGTCACTTAACACTTGAAGCCTAAAAATGCAATTAAATATAAAAAGGTGAGGTTTTGTCTACTAAGAAAAATAGAAAGCGCATCTGTCATTCTGGGTAAGGGCGTCTGCTAAATGCTCTAAATTTAGACGTTTATATTTATATTTATATTATATTTGTAATTATCAGAGATTGATAAAAGAGTCGACTTGACTTGGACTTGGTATTCATGACTTGAGACTTGGCACAGATAACTCGAAATTACTTTTTTTAATTAAAAGTTTGTATTTTGTACATACTGAAAGGATATATATATATATACATATGTTTTACTTTATTTTAACATTTTTATTTGATGATTGGGTGATCTTGTTTTGCAATCTGCGTAAACCTGGCAACCCATCAGAACGCGGCAGACCAGCAGAGTTGATGATTTCTCTTATCATGAACGCGGCTGCTCCTAAAATAGTGAAATTTGGATTTAAGGAGCATGTAGTCGATGAGAAGAACAAAAAGAGAACGTGCAGGGTTTGCAGTACCAAAATCAGCCACACGACCACCACAACTTTAAACTTCATTCACCACTTCAAAACTCACAGAGACAGCTAAGTGACTGTCTGTTAAGCTAACGCTAATCACTGGCTAACAAAACATTAGCAAGTTAGGGCCTAATAATTTGAATAACTTGCCTCGACTTGCTTGAATTTTTCCACAGTGACTTGGGACTTGCAGCTTAAGACTTGAGACTTGCTTATGACATGCACATGTGTAACTTACTCCCACCTCTGGTAATTATTATCTTAAAATTCCGCAGTGATGGACTGGATTAAACTTGATGAAAATGTTATTATATCAAGGTTTGACTTAATAAGTCAAGATTTGATTGTATTATCTCAAATAATTGTTTAGCCTTATTTAAATTTGTTAATGACGCTCAAACCTGCTCATTTTACTGCTCACAAAAATTACATTTTACTAAGAAATATGCCCTATTTTTGTGAGCAGTATATTCCAAGTTTTACTTTTTATCTTCCAAACATGGTGAGTAAGAACTTTTGTGTGGTTAAGCTGCCAGTCTGACTTTTTTAGTAGAAGTTTGTGTTTATTACCTCGAAAACCTGACTCACCTGTTCAAGATTATGACTTCAAGCTGTTTTTGGGCACCCAAACACCTGAGCAGTGG
Organism: Parotocinclus spilosoma; assembly: GCA_033117975.1. Taxonomy (NCBI): domain Eukaryota; kingdom Metazoa; phylum Chordata; class Actinopteri; order Siluriformes; family Loricariidae; genus Parotocinclus; species Parotocinclus spilosoma. The sequence goes on from JAVSBV010070020.1 coordinate 8,980, forward strand.
TACGGAGTTTGCCTCCCATATTTACTGTTACGACATCCTTTATTCTTCTAAATGGGTTTTCTGCGAGATTTAAGAACATGACTGTGAGGTTGGATTCTGATGTCAGGCTCATTTTTGGCATTCCGGTGCATTTGTAAAGTCTGATAGAATTGTGGTCAAGCTTCTGTCTATGCCAGGGGAAAAAAGTTTAAACAGAAAGCAGTACAAGGCATTTTTGTCTGTGGAGAATCCAGAATAATGAGTGTCACTGAAAAAGCAGAGCACTATAAATAGAAGGGGTGTCCACAAACTTGTCTATATTTACATTTATATCACTTAGCAGACACCGTTATCCAGAGTGGCCTACAATTAATACAGTCTTACAATCCAAGCAATTGTTGGTTATTGCTCAAGGACTTGACCCAGTGGTAACCTGGCACCTTGACCTTCTGGTCCATAGTCCAGTACCTTAACCATTAAGCTAATACAGTCCCACAGTCTATATAGTGTATCTGCCCTGAACAGAGCACCAGCATATATGCAGCATAGTGCTCACTCTGAGTGGGGCACTTTAGAGACACCAGTTGACCTAACAAGTCTTCGGATTGGGTGGAAGGAATTGGACTAGCCATAGGAATCCCCTGCTTGACAAGCGTCGTGTCCTAGTGCAATGTTTTCTTTGCTGTTTGCGCAGGTGTGTGTGTGCGCAGAGGAATTATTATACAGTAGAATAAGCAAAGCCTGCATCATTTTCACTCTGTGTTGTGTTTGTTCAAGAGGCACACACACACACACACACACACACAGGACAGTTTTTCCAGAACAAGTTAGTGTATGCCCACGTTTCTGAGCCATTACTGATGTTATATGTCACTTGTTTCCTAAAGTCAAGCACTAAAGGCAGGTGGAGTCACCAATCACGGCTTCCACATCTCCGCACTGCTGCACCAAACAAAGAGTCATAAAACTCTCAGACAGTGCACGGCGTTTTCACAGCGCTTCTTACTCAGCCTTTTTCTCGTGCAGATGGATGAGTTACAGCAGCAGAGCTCTATCACACACTGTCAATTTCACATCTTTTCAAACCTGCCACTTTGAAGCCCGGGTTGTTAGCTGCTCCCCGGGGGAATATGTGCTGCAAGACACCGAAAAGGTGTTACAGCTAAAACGTACAGGAAATGCCTCGATGCTTCTGGGACTTGACAACAAACGCTTACTCAGAGGAATCCAACGAGAAATGTGCATATAAAGGAAGAGCTGATTTTACAAATGACCTGACACAACAAAGTTATTATAATATAGGGAATAATAATTCATTTTTGAACTCCAGGCGTTGCGGCCTAAGCAGGTTGTCAAATAAAACATTTAGAATGGAATATTTTTACAGTGATAAATATTAAATATGTGATACAATGCCCTGTGTCTTTGAGGTAGTAGCAACTTTAAGCATATTGATTATCACGGGGGGTCCAGGAGGCTTTGTCTGTTTTGAGGTGTTTTGATGCTCGGGTATTTTTGAGGAATTATGAGATATGTGGCTAATTGTGTTTTGTGTCCCTTGTTTAAATAGTAGCCACTACTGTATTTGTTTTGGGGATTGTATTTGTTTTTTTATGATTCAAATTGAAACCATTGGATAACTGGTATTTTTGTTTACTTTCAATTCATGGATTTCAAATCAATATACGCCACAATAAAAAAAAACCAAAAGACACACAGATTCTTGTTTTCTTGTTTCTTTTTGTACTGGCATGGTATACAGGGCCACATTTGCAACTAAACAACTTTGTTTTACTTTTTAGATGATTAATGATTTAGATTAAATGATTTAGAGATGATCTGCAAAGAGGAGTGGACCAAAATTTCAATGTGCAAATGTGCACAAACCTGATCATCAACTACGAAAAACTGCTGTGCTTGCCAACAAGGGTGTTGCCAAGTATTAAGTCTTGTTTGCTAGAGGGATCAAATAGTTATTTCTCTTTGCATAATGCAAATAAATGTATATATTTTATACAATGTAATTTTCTGGATATTCTTTTAGATATCTCTCCCTATATGTATATATACTTTATAATATATACCTTAAAATAAAAACACATAGCCTATATTGTCCACTCTTGGTTATTAAGGTGTATGTGATATTCTGCAATGGATCGAAGGATTTGGTTTTGTAACCCCAGCTCCACCATCAGACCCTTAAGCAAGGCCCTTAACCCTGTGGTGCTGATAAAAGAAAAAAAAATCAACAGACGTTCGACAGAAGTTGTTGGGGTTAGCTTATCTTTAGAAAGGGACAAGGACAGCAGGGGCTTAACATTGAAAGCTCTATGGACTTTTGAGTGGTTGGAGGGTTGAAGCGTCTGAATTTTTTCCCCTGCTGTGTGCCTGAAGTTGTTGACGAAAATAAAGTGTAGATTGGTTTTTGGGAGATTCATCATCGGGGCAGCTGCAGGGAAGAAATCCTGAACAATACCCAAGCTTTAGCAGTCCAAGTTTGAAAACATCTCATTTGTGCGGGTTGGGAGATGAACACACCTGCTGAGATCTTAAAAAGGAAAAGGCCTGCACTCCTCGGAACCCTGCCGAGTCTCACAAAGATCTTGCCTCGTGATGTTTAGATGTGCAAATTAACTTGAGTTTAGCTGAGCCATGAACCACTCTAGACATTGGGATCAGGAATGTACACAGTCACTTAAACTGTGTCTAACTTTGCTATGGAAGTGTACCAAGGAGCAAAACCACCCTGACTTGACCCATTATTGTACTTTCAGAAGAATGGTCTGAAGATGTTAGGGATCGTCCTGTGAGCCTGTGAGGGTATATTATTTCACCCCGCTCCCTTAGTATTCTGTTTCAGTTTTTCCCTGACGTCATTAACGGCGTTTGTTTTTATTTACCGCAGCGATCTATTGGTTAGTTCTTTTTCGTTACGCACCTGTTTTCACGGCTCACTACGTCTGTCAGTGTTTCCCTGTTGTGCGCGCTTTAGTTTCGTTTTTATCTTTTCTTTTATATAGTCCGCTCCGGACTCCGCCGCGTTGATTCCCCGGCAGCTGATGGCGCCCGGGAATCGTGGTTGGTAGGGGCTGACGCAGGATCTGCGGCTCGGTGAGCCCGCGATTGGATCTGCGGCCGGAGGGGCTGCCCCAGGATGGTTAATGAGGCGACCCCCCGGATCCACAACCGTGTCTGGCCGTGTTCTGATCCTCGGCCGTAAAGGGCAGTCCCTTTATCCACGGCCTGTCTCAGGCCGACTTTGGATCCCCGGCTTTAAAAGCTGTTTCTTGGTATCTCCCCCTTTTTGTCTTTTTATTTTCTTTTGGTTCAGGCGTCTTATGTTCGGTTTATTTTGTCTTCGTCATTAATGGACCCTCGGCTCTGTAGCCGCTTCATGGACCCCACCGCCTATCAAGCCATTCTCGTGGACCTCGCGGCTCCTGAGCCCTTCAGTGGACCTTCGGCACCTCGCCGCTTCATGGACCTTTGACAGCCAGGTCACTCGTGGACCCTGGGACCCTCAGCCCTTCATGGGACCCTCCGCAGCTGATGGCGCGGCCTGGAAGCGTGGCTGAGGCGGTTCTTCCGACCTCCCCGACACTTCGGCTGTCTTTGGGTCCTTGGAATCCCACCTCGGGATTCATGACCTTTGGGCTCATTAGCCTGCACTGGACTCTCGCGTGGGACTTTCTCCCCTTTTCAGTTATGCCTGGTTTATGTGTACTTTATTAAATAAATGTTCTTTTGTTACCCCCTTATCCATTGTCTGTCTCTGGTCTTAAAACCCGATAGGGGTCCTGGGGATTTAGTGAGACCAGGAATGGTCTTGCGAGCTGTCCGGGATGCCCTATCGTAACAGAAGACGAGTGCAACTGGCCACTTTCCTTTGATATCAGATTCAAAGCATCATTGCTTCACAGTAATATGAGAGAGTGAACTGATTTTTCTGCCTGGCCTGGATTAAATCTCTTCCTGTTTCCCAAACGAAGAGTTCACAGAGATATAAAATAGGCAACACTGAGATGGTTTGAGAGACATTAGGTATATCCATTACCATCTGTTCTCTGTTTCTCTGTTCCATTAAATTAGCAGCATACTCTATGAATTATGATAATCAACAATATCCTTGAGCAACTGGTTTATTACCCTTCAAACTCTTAATTAGCTTGATACCCAGAATGCAATTAAAGCTCACAGTTTCGGTTACAGCCCATCATTTCTGAAACACCACTGGTGCTTGAAAGTTTGTGGAGCCTTTCGAATGTTCTGTATTTCCCCATTTCTAAATAAATATGACCTACAACATTATCAGATGACCTTCACAAAGAAGCCCGTAGAAAAAAAATTGGCTACTTGGAATGACCAAGTCAAAGTCATGACCTTAATGCAAATACAATACTGTGAAAGAATCTGAAGCAAACAGTTCATATTGGGAAACCAGCAGCTGAAGCGTTTTTTTTGTTTTTGTTTTTTTTGTACAAAGGAATGAATACAATTTCTCCAAGAGCTACTTATGTATAGGTAACGGAATAAGTTTAAGTACCCCTGGCCAAGTGATATGGAACACAAAAAGCCTTTAAGTGATTCACTGTTCATTTACAAATTACAGATCTACTCAATCTGGGCTAAAGCTGTGAGGCTGCCACTTTTACTTTAAAAAGGAAGGATACTTTACTGGCAAAAGGAAGGATTCATTTCCATTTATATGCCCCCCCCCCCATGTGTCTCCCCCTATTTTAGAACCACAGTGTTATATAATTGCAACCAAAAAGTCTTGGATTAATTAAAAAAAATCAACAAAATGTGCAATTCAACAAAGTCAGCTGCCAAGTAAACAGAATGTTTCTCTGATGTGAAACCATGAAACCAAACCTTTCTTTTGAACAAGGTCAAATGTGTATCCCACAGGAAAATGTCAATATAATTAAGGTACTTTGTGTAGCTAAAGATTTGTGGATACAGCAACATTCATTTAGCAAAGAAGCCTGCCACTAGATGAGGAACATGACTGTTGGATCAGGAAACCCTTTGAAAGTAAACCTTGGCTCACAGTTGGTATTCCAGTTCATCTCAAAGGCTTTTGATAGACTTAAGGGCAGGTTTCTGTTCTCTATCAAACTGAGCAAGCATTTCTGTACGATCTTGTTTTTTTGGGATAACAGGTTGGGATGTTGATGAACTGATTTGTTACAGGTTGATACAGGCCTATACAAAGATGATGGCTAATGACTGATGAGTTCAGTACTGCCACCTCATGTATATGGAGATTCTACGACAGTACATTTAATATAATGCGCCTTTTAGCAGCGAGTGTGGCTGAAATAAAAGCGATTTACGTCCACAAACTTTCGGTCATAGAGTCTGCACTGTTTGCCGGAGCGAACACGTCTTGGGAAAGTGTTAAAAAAGTCACCGAACTGTTACCACAGTAACAGTTATGAGTTATGTTTGAACAAAATCAAAAGCACGAGTCAATCCGAGTTTAAGAAAGTTCAGTGTAATTAAAAGCCGCTTCACTCTAATAAACAGCTACGGGCCAAAAATGAAAATTGCTCCCCCGAGTTCTATTGGGAGTACAATAAGGTACTAGGCATCAGCGTTTAACTGCGAGCGAAGCTCAAACTCGACAGAAAGGGATGAGATGAACATGAATCAGCTGGAGGGAATAGGACGGAGCAGTAGCGTTTCCTGCGATTCATTTTCCGCCGTGGCACATTTGATGCCTGCTGGGATTCAGACTGTCGATAAAAGGCCATTACAGTCATCGCTGTGGAACCGCAGCTAGCATTCTGTTTTCTCGGTTCCCATTTATTTTAAACGACATCACCTCCCTAGCTTTGGCCCACTGAGCGAGTGAGCGAGAGAGTGAGAGAGCGTTGGAGAGAGAGAGAAAATAAGAGATCTGAGAGGTTGTTAGGAAAACAACGACTCAGTGCAAATGGAAATTTTTCTCGATTATTTTGCAAAAGTGTGAAAGTCACTACGGCGTGCACGTAACCCGAGCCGCGCCGAATTTTGCGTCGCCGTGACACCTCTATCTTCGTGGGACGTGCATGTAAGCCGGGGGCGGCGGCGTCTGATTGCCCAGCTAATACTGAAACTAGCTTCTCAAAGCCCTTCCAACACAGACCGGTAGCCACACAGATGCTAGTTATAAAGACTGATGACTCATTAGTGGACCATCATGCTTTGGAAGAGCCAGTTTGCAATTAACTGAGTAATGACAAATGATTAAGCAGCAGCACTCTGGAAAGCGACGGACACATGAGTCTCAGTTCTGCCGACACTGGACAAGCTTTTTTTTTTTTCAAAAAGTTTTGCCTACTAAGAAAAAATGTGAGATGACAAGCCGCTTCTTTCCAGCATCTTCTGTGTATCACTAAGGATTTATGAACCAGGGGGGGCTAAGTACGTAAGGAGGTCTAGAAGTAAACCTTTAAGACGATTAAAATATGACCCTTATGGCCCGCATTAAACTGGCATTCAATTATTTTTGCCTCATAGCAAACGATTAGGTTAGGTTAGGTGCAGACTTTATGTGACCTAACTACTATCCATCTACTGACAAGAGGTACAAATACAAAAAATAAAATGCACTAGCAATGTTACTGCAGTAGCAGGTCCTTAATTCACAATAGGTGCATCTGGTCTGTAGCTTTTATGTCCCAAATCTTTTGGACATTGGACAGAAAGAGAAATTTTATTTATTTTCACACAAGCAAATACGAACAAATAAAAGTTTGTTTCATCCACAGCCCAGGAAAAGATGCTTATTTTGAAAACCATTACAAAAGGCAATGAACCAAAAAGTACCGGTACCAGAAAAAATAGCAATTTTAAATTTCTTAAATTCAGTAAACACATAAAAAATCTAAATCAATATCTTTTTAACTTATTTTTACAATCACAACCTTTACTATTTTATATATTTTATAAAATATTTTATTTCAATTCTTAAAATCCTCTCACCTGATTGACCTTAGTGGAAGCTGCTGCCTTTGTATATCTGTTTTCAAATAGAAGAATAATATTAAGTCAACTATTATTATTGATCAACATATTGATATAATATAACTGATAAGCCTGAGTAAATAAAAATGTTTTTAGCCTAGACTTAAAAATTTGGAGAGTCTGAATCTCTAACTAAAGTGGGAAGTTTATTCCATAGCTGGGGGGCCAAATATGATAAAGCTTTTCCCCCTGCTGTTACTTTTTTAATTCTAGGTACTAAAAGATCTTAGAACAAAGAGATGTAAACAAAGCAGATGAGCTGGAATGTAAGATTCTAAGAGTTCACTCAGATAAAATGAGGTCAGACCATGTAGAACGCTTTATACGTTACAAAACGTATTTTATAATCAGTGTAGAATTTAACTGGTAACCAGTGTAGAGACGACAGAACAGGAGTGATATGATTAGATTTTTTAGTTCTAGTTAGCACAGAAAGGACACCTCCCCATCCAGGACTTGAGCCCAGGACCATCTTACTATGAGCCAACCGTGCTACCCATCATGCCCCTGTGCCACCCCTGCCTTATTTACTGCATTGTTTAATCTACATTTACATTTTTACATTTACATTTATGTCATTTAGCAGACGTTCTTATTCAGAGCGACTTACAACTTATACAGTTTTACAATCCAAGCAATTGTTGTTAAGGGCCTTACTCAAGAGACCCAACTGTGGCAGCTTGGCAGAGGTGGGATTTGAACCCTGGACCTTCTGGTCCAGAGTCCAGTGCCTTAACCGCTAGGCTACCACAGTCTAACCTGGCGTTTACAGTATGAACTTCACAGTTCCTCTTTCCTGTGCTAACATAATAAAATATCCATTAGTGCATCAACAAGTTTTCATTTTTCTATCAAATATTTGGAACAAACTTTAGAATCTTTTTCATTATTTTTTTTGGTTGAAATTTCACTCGGAACATCCGGTCACACAGATGCTTTGCTCAGCGCCTCCCCCAGGTTTTATTGCTTCATGCTTAACTACATTGTGAATATGGTGACAGTTCAGTATTTGGGTGGTAAGGGGGGCTATATAACATTTTTCTTCTACAACCAGCCTAAAAGAGATCTAATGACGTCCTTGCTGTATATTTCATAGGGTAGAGGAGTACCTGTATTCATCCATCCATCCAACCAGCCGTAAAGACACATAATAAAGGCATGTGCAGGAATATGTATGCACACTTGTATGTGGTACATTATTTAATATTAACTAATTAAAAGCCTATTTATATGTGGTCTCTTTCAGATGGTCAGAATTTAAATTCCTGTAAGCTTCCTTTGAGCTTTTGTACCAAGAACATGCTGCAGGCTTGACCGTGAGAACCTCTGCGAGCATCTTTAACATTATTTTAAATGTTCTACTTTTCCTTGACCCTGCCTTTAAGCCATTACGACAAAGCCTTCATTAGTTTGCGTCTCTTTGAATAGATAAATTAATTCTGGTCTGAATCCGAGTCATGCACCATGTACTGCCTGCTAGGCTTGCTTTCCAGAGCTGATGCTGATATTGAGTACAGACTGGACTACAGAGATTGTTTTTTACATAAATAAATCACATCTGGAGCTGCCACTGCAGCCGTTTACTCTGCGTTATTTACCTTTCTGCTTCTGGTGTGGACCTTTTGCATTTGCTAATTTGACAGGCGTGCTAATGTAATTCTGCCAGACAGCCTACGAGACACGATCCTGTGAAGAAACGCCGTCCAAAAGGCTGCTCAGGCACTAAATTAACTGGCCAGTTAACTGGTCACATCCTACAGGTGATGGCGGAAGAATTCGATGCTAGAAATCAATTATCAGAAAGGGGCTCATGATGTAGTCACATAATGTTCATTTCCTCCGTCTTGATAGATATGGCACATTCATTTGCAGCTCAGGATCCAGAGCTCGCTAAATACTAATCAAGAACTAAAACGGCCAAGAAGAACTGGTGAAAGCTCCGAGCAGATCGTCAGCTTCTTCTGACTTCATCAGCCAGGATCTTATTACATCAGAACGGGAAGAGAAGGAAAATGGCAAAAAGTGGGGAAAACTGTTAGACTGGAGGAGTTTCTGATGAAAAATCTAGAAGCGCTTCAGTTCTGCTCTGCAAGAACCGCAGCTAGTGAGAAGAACCGATTCGCATGGCTGGATGAAACCCATCTGGCTCCTGCTGCTGTCACATGCACAGTACTTGACCATTATCGATTGCACCATTAGTTTCAGCTGCAATGCCAACATGGATGGTTCATTTTCGTGAGCTGCTTGTTTCCATGTTTATTTCAAATGGTGCAGTCATTTAGACAATCACGCACTTACTCCATAAGAAGTAAGATCTGTCAGGATGTTTCTTCCTAATGGATTTGGACTGGAACTACAAAGCTCACATAGCTAACAATTAACAAATGTACTAGTCCTGTAGTGAAGACCACTAGTGACCGAGATCAGGACACTGAGACATTTTTCTCTATCATCCAAAAAAAAATAAGAAATACATTTAAAAATATAGTAGTTTGTATTTCACTTTACATGCCTTACCATTTATTAAACATTATGCAATATATTATAATTAATGAATATTATATTGTCATAGATTGTGTAAAATATAATAACATTTACAGTATTTATGATTATATTATTGATTATATGATTATATTATTACAGTATTTATGATTTTTTTATAATTTAGTCTTGGCAAATCTTGACAAAATAATTTCACATTCAAAATAACTTACAAATAATCATCTGTAAAATAATCCAATTTCGCCAATAGAAGTAATGCAAATAGGTATATTAAAATAATCTGTTCAACAGCCCCAAATGATTGTTTTTATACCTATTTTCATATCTAATTAATGATTAAAAGCAAGAATAAAGAAAAGAAGTGCAACAATAGTAATCAATTAGTGAAATACTCGTGATACTTTAACGCACTTTCAACCCCGTCCTATCACCGGGACAGCTGAGACTGAGGGAATGTCTGAAATCGCACCCGTAGACTAATATAATATTCATATACATAATAAATAATATAATATAATGTACATAATATGCCTATAACACCCTTATTTGTTCTTCTTCTTTTTTGGGTTGTATAGTAATTGGAATAGACCATTAGTGCATTATCGCCACCTACTGGACTGGATTAATGATGTAAGTGCGTCATCTTTGGAAGATCGCACCACGGAGTGTTTTATTATTTTTTATATTAAATAATTCATATTTTATAGAATTTTTGTTCGTACTTGGGGGCAAGAGTAATTCAAATGGACAGTTTAAAGTTGTCTAGATTGGCTGTTTTTTTCTAATTAATAATAATAATCATAATGCATACACTTACACTATTATTATCATTATTATTATTATTACTATTACTATTATTATTATTATTATTATTATTATTATTATTATTCAGACACTAGAGTAAGGTTATAGTGTTTCAGAGAGTCGATGATAACTGCAGTTTAGGTTAAATAAATTAATACATTAAATTATTTGACAATTTACTGAATAACTGGAGTATCCTGTTATGAGTGACATAGCACAATTTATCAAATGATTTAATAAATTAAAGTATTTTGTGTATTTAAGTTATTCATGTCTGACAGTGCTTTTATTCTCCTTTTTATTATTTATATGATTTTTGTAGATGAATCATGCAGTTTTAAGCATTATTTATCCCCAGTGTCCACAGCTTGTGCCAAAAACTGAGCCAGGCAGAAGATGAAGAGAATACGTTTACTTTTTCTTTGACATTTAGTACCATACACTTTCATACTTTTAGTTTTGTACAAGCTATAAGCATATGAACTGGCCACATAGGGAGGGTTCTGTAAGCTCTTAACGACCACACTATAAACCTCCAGAAACGTTAATCAAAGCCTTCAGCAGCCATCGGCTCTCACAAACACTTTGATAAGACTGATTTTAAAAGAGACCTGGGGTCCAGTTAATCCCCACTATCCAAACTTCTGCCATAATGTATTGGGTATTTTGATCCCATAACCTTTATTGCTTTAATGAATGCAGTTTGCCATTAGGTTCAATCAGAAAGCTCCCTGCACACCCACATTGCCCTGACATTGTTAAAGATGGGTGGAGTTTTGCATAGGCAGAAACAAATGTGGAACTTTTCTATATTACATAACAGAAATAAGGCCTGTTATTTGAATTTTTCGTTACATTAGGAGAAAGGGGGTTGATTTTACAGTGAGGCTAATATTCTACAAGTTGCCCAAACTTCATAATTACATTGCATTGCATTTCATCGACACAGCTGGTAAGTGAATGTGTTGTTCAGCCATGCTGCATGCTCACTACATGAATGCCTACATGATTTGTTAGAGATGTTTTTGATGCAGGGCGCCAGATGTTTAATAAAAAAGAAAGCAACAGATTGTGGTCCATTTCTGATTATTTATGATCTTGTTAATATATTAAGTTTTTGTGTGTCCATGTCCATGTGTGGGTTTTTCTAACTTGCTGTCACAACACCTCAACACAACAACTCAACGGGGCAGCATGGATGAGGAACAAGCGTGGACTGGATATTATGGCTTAACTGCTGGTTGACTTTCTGCACACTGATCACCTTGTCTTGGTCTTCACCAAAGTTTCTTTCTTCTACTTTCAGGAAGCTTTTTCTTGCCACTGTCGCCCCAGGCTTGCTCAACTTTGGATTAGCCTTTTAAGATCATATACGATTGTAAAGCTGCTTTAAAAAAATGCTCCATTTTGATTTGATTTGATTTGACTGACCAGTTTGTCATTTTACCGACATTTTTAGCTATTCTGAATGGGAATCCTAGAATACGATTTAGGAATTGTATTTAATTGCACAACAAACTGCTATGCTTGCAGTTTATTTGATCCTAATGTACATTATATGAGCTGTACCAACAAAGTCCAGACATCCGATAAAGTCACCAGCACTTGTAAAATGTTTAAAACCTCTTGCATTAGCACAACACACCGCCGTGTCAGTGTCACTGCTGTGTCGAGAATACTGATGGCCCTTTTCGGTGATGGATGAGAAAAGGGTAGCTGACAAATTGTGCTCTATGACAGATGGGCTACACACAGTGGTGGCGTTTCACAGAAATCTAGGCGAAGTGGTCGTGATGTCACAGCACATATTGTTTATGTCTCTAGTTAAGTATAGTTATAGTTATGTCAAAATGCTGCTGCAACACAGAGTAATAACACCATAGATCATAAAAAGATGGTAGATGTGTATTGATACACAACCAAAAAAGATCTAACGCAGATGGTTTGGCATCTTGGTCAAATGCCATCTCTGTTTTATGCTTTGGTGTCAAAGCACATTGGATAAAATGAACCATAAAATCTGGGAAAAGTTTAGATACCTTCTGCATGACCCCCCCTATACTGTTAGTGTTTGGTCTCAAGACAGCTGGTAATGCAGCAGTTTATCCTCCCAGTCAGAGAATCCATTACACACTACTTTCTGTAGTGTGTAGATGGAAAAAAAGAGTTCCGTTAAAGAGCCAAAGGGGTTATGGTTTCCCATAAATGGAGGTGCAATAAACTGGCGATAAAATACATCATCTACCGAGCTCTTGCACTCAGTACAGGTTTAGAAGCTGGGGTTCTAAGTGTAACTTTCTCTGTTAGAAGTCCTGAGATTTAACGAGGGAGGCAGAAAACCGTCTTCTAGTTCCGTCTTCGTCTTTACCTAACAAAGTCCCAGAACACTCTGCCAGCTGCTTATTGATTTCTATTCAAACATTAATTACATTCATATTGGGCTACCCATTATAAATCCACAGAAGCCAACAATTAGCCATTACAAGAAGATTACCGGGAAAACAACGGGAAATGGGATTGACTGGAGAGACTCAATTAAATTTAGAGGCCTTTCGATCAGTTCTGACAAGTGATTCCACCCCGCGGTCATCCATCTCCCCTCTGTGATTTAGAAAGTGGTTCTGGCCAACATCTGCACGTATTATCACCCTTGACGACTGGCTGATGCTTCATTAATAAGAGGCTTCTGGCTGCACTGTCCAGCTTTGGTTATGACGCTAAAGTTCATATGGAGTCGCTGGAAACCTGCCTCTTTCCCCCCTTTTTGGGTCAGGGGTAGCAATCCTGGGTTGAAAAGAAGAATAGAATAGAATAGAATAGAAATAGAATAGAATAGAAAAAGTCAATACATAAGCATATAAGCCTGGTGTAAGTAGTGCTGGCTTTGGCACACAGGATCTGAGGAACCTTAGAACCCTGAACTGAATGGTTCCAGTGCACCACAGAACCTGTAAGCAACTCAGTAATCGATGATCGACAGATTTCTTTTAGCTAGAGGGAGGTATTGAACAGAGCACTGGATTACTGGTGCTCTATCTGGTTTGATCCCCGCCTCTGGTGAGCAGAGGTCTGTCTGTGTAAATCGATTCATTCTCGTATTGTTCCTGGGACTACTTGGAAGGTGCTGATTCCAAACAAGGATGCAAGATAAGCTTTTCTAATACATATACATATACATGTATTTGATTACCTTTAACATTAAAAATCACAAAATTAATAAAACTGTATTAAAAATATAAATCCTAACAAAAAAGGAATGTTATAAATCATAAAATAATACAATTTACAGTAAAAAAGTGTATTTACTTAGCGGATGAATACTCACCAAAAACAAGAAGAAACACTAGAGCATCGGTCGCTACTTGACGACATGACAAGTTTTTATCTGGGGTTTTGTGTTCGCTGTTTGTGAAAGTTTCATTCTAGACTGAATTTATTCAAGCCCTACGATGAAACCCAAACGTTCTGCAAGTTCTACTGCTGAAATAGTGTAGAAATACTTATATATCTGTCGTTTGTTTGGTTGTTGTAAGACAGTCACAAGTGTAACAGAATATATCAGGATCACCATACGACATATGACATACTCAACAACATCAAATTTAACAGTTGAATTTGCTAGAACTTGCTGCCATTGGTTTTGTCGCTGCTCATATAGCCATAAAATGCCATCAGCAGTTTTAAATAAGCAGTCTTCCTATGAATTACACCGATTGCATATTCAGCATTTAGTTTTGAGCATTCAGCTTGTCTTTCTGTGCATTAATTATCTATTTGCGTATTCAGCATATCTGAACGATTATGTCACTTTATTGCTATATGAGTAGACAACATTTTGTGGAAAAACCGGATGTGACTGGAGGAAACGGATCTATTTTTGGATCCAGCTCACTAAAATACATAAAGATCATGTTATCTGGTAGTCAGAAAAATGACTTGTTTACTATAAAGCTTACATTAGGGTTGTAATTGAGATGCTTAATGAGAAATAAAGATGCTTTAGTTTTCATTGTATAAATAGACATCTGATTCATTTCATTTATTATAAATGTATTTATTAAATTGGTTCCTGTCTGGTGAGATGGTTGTGGCAGGTACCGTATGCGACTTGTCACTGGTTTCCCACAGGGCAGGGTTCTGTGCTGGGTTCTCTTCTTTTATATCATATCAGCATCAATAGCTATATTCCTGCCAGACACAATTTTACATTAATCTAACATTTACATTTACAGCATTTAGCAGACGCCCTTATCCAAAGCGACTTACAACTTATACAGTCTTACAATCCAAGCAATTGTGGGTTAAGGGCCTTGCTCAAGGGCCC
>JAVSBV010070021.1:0-10301 GCA_033117975.1 Parotocinclus spilosoma
CTTAACCCACAATTGCTTGAATTGTAAGATTGTATCAGTTGTAAGTCGCTCTGGATAAGGGCGTCTGCTAAATGCTGTAAATGTAAATGTAACCTTGTGTGTGTCGCTTACATGGCCGCTGATTCCGATAGCGACGTTAAAGAAGCCAAATAAATAATACTGTCCTGTAGATATAAAAACACAAAAATCAACACATCAAATCAAAATCAAATCAACAAACACATCAAATCAAGATCAAATCAACACTGAGTGACAGCTATTGTGAATCTGAATCACTATGAACTGAATCGTGACTCATGAGTCGTGGATCGTTTTGCGGCTGGACACGCAAGAGAACCACGGTACCACTCTACAGTACATCACAGGGAAATGCAAAGATTGTTGTTGTGCATTTAAACACACAGTGCTCGTATGTAACATTTTTGTAATGACTGAACATCAGAGGGATGATTTTGTTGGTCACTGTATTCATGTCAATACTAAACGCAGAGAGGTTTTCTTTGCCGCCGCATTAGGAACCTGCTTCGTATTCCCATTTTACCTTTTTCACAAATCGGTTTTCATCTTTGTTGGCCTTTTCATATAGAGTTTACTCTGCAGTATAAAAAACAACAACAAAGTTCGGCTACTTTCAACTTCAAAGCAGAGAGCGCAGCGAAAAGAAGAAAGGCTTTAGGGCAAAAAGAAATGAGATGCATCCATTTGGTTGTGGCGGCCAGCTTGCATTGGCTCAAAATAAAAGCTCCTATACCTGAATAAGCAGCTTTTATGGACACAGCAAGCAAGCTTTTTTGTTTTACTTTTATGAATAATTTAAACCAATAAGCTCAAGGTATTTGCTGAATTAACTTCTTCCACTGCCCTTTACATTTCCTAACAGGAAGTAGTTGAGACCTATTTTAAACATCTAGTAATAAAGTAAATGCTGTTGTTCTTTTTTTCATTTACAGGTACATGTAAGAAGTTCGCTAACGGTTAAACTAACATTTAGGATGTTGTTTTATTCTTTTTAAAGTCTTATACTTCTAGAGGACCTGGATAAATAGTACTTACTGCCTTTAACTGCATTTTCCCCTGCATTTTTCATGATATAAAAGCTGTATATCCTGTACATTTAACCTGTGGTAATGCACTGTTTATCTGCTATGTGTTATTTTTAATACCTGACACTCGTGCCTTATACTGTAGTCAGTTCCAGTTTAATAGTGTTTAGAGCTTCTGGGTACATTGGGAGGGTTTAACTACGTTTGGGTACCCCGTGCATGCTAAATGTCTCTCTTTAACCTGATTTCACCTTACGCCTCTATTCTTACCCTCTATTTCGCTTTTATTTTACTGCCTGGTATCTTAGCAGAGCTCTCGCCTTAAGCGCAGAACTATTTTAAAGCTTGGCACCGTTAACATTTATGCCGTTCTATATTAAATCTCTTTTCAGTACCCGGCGCTCCTCCACGGAAGCTGGAGGTCGAGGCTCTGAACTCGACGGCTATCCGGGTGACGTGGAAGCCGCCGCTGTCTGGGAAGCAGCACGGTCAGATTCGGGGTTATCAGGTGGTTTATTCTCGACTGGAGAACGGAGAGCCACGAGGGCACCCCAGCATCATGGACGTGGCACTACCCGAAGCCCAGGTAACGACCTGTAATTTATTTCTTCAGCCAGTGGCTGCATTCTGATACGGCTGGCATTCTCACTCCTGTTTTTGTTCCTCTAGCAAAGATCCAGATGTGGTTTAACACCTGTTTTTTGTCAGCTGCAGCCTTTTCTTATCACGATGTCGGAACATAACACTCGGTTCTTCCACCCAAGCAAAACTTTGGTGGAATTTCAATAACACCAAACCCTGTATGTCTATAAGCTTTAATACATATGCACTGCCTTACTACTGGTTAGAAATGTTATGTATATATGTATTTTCCTCTCCTGATTTAATGCCACGAGATCCTAGAGGAGCCTCAAGGGAACGTGTTAAGATGGAACAGAGATAGTAACCCTTAAGCGGCATTCGGACTGTCATAAATATTTCAAAGGGGGCGATCTGAGTGAAAAACGGGAATCTGAAAGAACCCGGGGCTGAAATAATCATACACAGGAATTAACGTAAACAGGAATCCTACAACATGAGATTCCGACATGTCCTAATCCAAGTCACTGATCCATCTTTATGTGTTTGGGATCCTCGCCAACAAATTGGCTAAATAAGCAAATGCACAGAGAGGAAATCAGGGCTTTATCATGAAGTCGTTCTATTCATTATATCTCATTAGCATCAAACATGCTTGACTGGTGGAATTAAAGAGCAAAGCAGGAGGCTCTGCATGAAGATTGCCTCTCTTAGAAGGACATAAACTCTCAGGACTCTCAGGTTCTTAAATTGTTCTGTCCATTAGTTTACTGATTGTGCTGTAACTTGGAATGATCAAAAACACTGAAATTGGATTTTACCTTCTATTTTGAGGCTCATGATGAATTATTATTGGTACTGAACGTTACACTGCCATTAAATGATTATCATTTGTTTATGTTCAGTTACAAATGAAATCAAGTTACAAATTTGTTTGTATTCATCGGAAAATATAGCATACAAATTTTAACTTCACGATGCGAATCTGATCATAAACATAAATGCACATTAAGTAGAACCCATACTCTGAATCTTGAATTTTTGTATGTATTATACACAAAAG
The DNA here is from genome assembly GCA_033117975.1 of Parotocinclus spilosoma. Lineage (NCBI taxonomy): Eukaryota > Metazoa > Chordata > Actinopteri > Siluriformes > Loricariidae > Parotocinclus > Parotocinclus spilosoma. Next base: position 2,686 of record JAVSBV010070021.1, read on the forward strand.
GATAATGTCCCACACTCGGATGAGGAATTCAGCAGTGCGGTTAAACTCCTCGGCTGATGATTCATTTGAACGTATTCCCATCATAAATCAGGTACTATCTGTATCGAAATGCACTTTGTGAACCCCAGGAAAGCCCTGTATGCATCAGTTTTTTGGAAAACATAGTTTGCATAATTACACATTCAGTAGAAACCATATTCTGAATTTACATTTCGACACAGTATGATACTCTCCCACACGCTCCCATACTAAATGAGGAAGCCAGCAGTGCGGGACGTAGGGTGTCACGTGGCACGAGTGAAGAGTGCCGGAAAAGCTGTGGTCACTGCTACATAACAGCTTTGTTTTTTACTTTCCGTGCATTATTTAATAAATTCCATGAGCTGTTTAACACTCCATTCGAACATAAGCTCTGTGTTAGTGATTTTTTTCCCCCAACTGGTGTTTAATCTAAGTGTTTTAAGTATGTTTAAGGTAGCCTACAGTCTAATATATATTAGCTTATTACTCTCCTTTTTACGTTTTACGATAAATTCAACTTAAATTCAAGAAAAAGGAGTTTAGATTACTGTAAGACATTAGTTGTAAAGGTAATAATACATTTTATTTATGAGGGCCTTTCAAGTAACCCAAGGTGCTGAATAATCATGAAATATGAAGAAATAAAGAAGAATAAAATGCAATTATAAAAAAAATTGGGAAAAAAGAGAAATGAGAAAACTAATATAAATGTATCTTTAACTGTTTTTTAAAGAAAGAAAGAGTAGAAAAAGTGCACAGATAAAGAGGCTAGGCTTCAGAGTTTGGGGCCAGCAACAAGTAACCAAGGTTTTGTTATGGGAGCAGTAGAAAATGACCCAAAGTATAACGCTCCCGAAAATTAGATGGATGGACGGACAAATAGACAGATGGACATATGGATGGATGGATGGATGGATAATTGGATGGATGGATGGATGGATGGATAATTGGATGGATAATTGGATGGATAGATGGATGGATGGATGGATGGATGGATGGATAATTGGATGGATGGATGGATGGATGGATGGATAATTGGATGGATAGATGGATGGATGGATGGATAATTGGATGGATGGATGGATGGATGGATTGATAGATAGGTAGACAGACATATGGACAGATGGACAGCTAGATCCGAGTGAAATTCATGTATTACAACAGCACAATTCAAACAAGAGAACAGATATAAGATAAATAATAATATATAAACTACTGATCAAAGATAATAAATAATAAATGAAATAAACTTCCAAAAATAGTGTTGTGTAGAAAGAAGAATGAAGAATATACCCTACATGAATAGGGCAGCACGGTGGCTCGGTGGGTAGCACCGCTGCCTGACAATAAGAAGGATACGTTAAGAAAGCCAAATGAGTAAATAAATAAATATACCCTACATAAATTATGAAAGTGTCAGTGCAGTGATGAACAGGTGCAATATTTAGTAATGTTCAGTAGTGTTTGGTGGTTATCTTCTGTATGATGAGTGAACAGTAATGTCTCAGCACAGTGCAGAAGAGTTGTGAAGTGTGATCGCAGTGGGTATAAATGATTTTCTGAATCTGAATCGTTGCTTGTTACATCGGAGCTGGATGAGTCGGTTACTGGCAGGCCATGTAGAGGGTGTGATGTGTTGTCCAGAATAGCAGTGAGTTTAAGTGTGTCCTCCTTTTAACCACCACTTCAAAACCATCTATATTAGAGCAGCAAGGATGCAAAGTGTGTATGTACATACTCTCATACAGTATTCTTTGCATCCAGAAGTCAAAAAACGATTGCAGTTTCATAAAACGATTTAGCTTATGATGGATGAATCAGATTTTGGAAATGACCTGCATGCGGTTTCACCTCCCAGGTTGCCAGGTCTTTCTCGTTCAGGTCGTAGTGCATGAGATTTGCAGTCGGGAGCAGCTTGAATTCTTATTCAAGGATAGGACATTTGATCTAGATTAAGTAGGCATATTATTGTTATGCTGTTGCAGGAGGTGTAAACTGAAATAGGAATATGTTTTTTTAAGAATAGGAACTCCTTTAAATGGCAGGAACGGAATGTGGACGTGTGTAAACTCTGCACAATGCAAAACAAAACGGTTAGGTCACTGGCAGCAAGATTTATCTCGTGCCAGTCTTTTCGTACCACACCCGGGTTAATTAGGCGAGAGGTGTCCGAGTCCATTTGCATGCACACCTTCTTATCAGCGGTTCATCAGTTTAATTTGTCGATGCCCACGAGAGCAAACAGCCGCTCTAATTACTGTAATTAGCATTTCTCTCAGTAAATTTGCCCCGAACACTTTACGAGGGCTTCTGTTTTTTAAAACACAAGGTCACCTGGTTTGGACTTCCAGCTTGCTTGTGCTAATTGTCCTCATTAACCTGACTGTGTCGATCAGCGCTGACTGAAAGTCGTTTAGCTGGTTATCACATCGTTTCATTATTAATCAGGCCTGGTTTGGGTCTATAAACATGGTTTTTGGAGGATGTTGATTCTCTTTTTTTTTTACCAGGCTGCTTTTTGAGGATTCTTAGGCCCCGGTCCCATCACACACACCTGTGCACTACAACAAACGTGCTTGTTCACTAAATAGCACTGGAGCTCTGTATGTAACTGTAAACACGTCTAAAAACAAGAGTTTTATCTGAAATCACTACAAGCTCTCGCTCACTCAGAACGTCTTAAAGTTTGTGAAACCTTTAAAATTTGTGCTATTGCCAATATTACATATCTGTGAGTGGCAAAAGTATATGCACCTCTACGATTAACAGTTACTCCGATAGTGAAATTAAAATCGGGTCTGGTCCACCCGAAACGTTTGTGGAAGTGTATCGTGGCATAAACTAAGTAGAATTGTGAAGACCTCCGAAAAAGTTAAGTTAATTCCTCATGCTCACCAACCTGAGCAAAAGGTTTGGCCTGACCAAACTGCACTCAGACAGACTGTGTACAAATAGGTTCATGTCCACACCATTGTTGGTTGACCAAGGAAGATCCGATCACTCCTAGAGTAAGGTGTGTGACCCAGGGTAACTTCTTAGTAAGTAAAGAAGCTCTCTCGTGTTGGCTGATGTTAGTGTTCAGGAGTTCACCATCAGAAGAAAATTGAACATCAGTGGGTAGCAGTGAGAAAGCCACTGCTCCAGTTTGCAAAAGATCACATAAACGATCCAGAAATTGATTGGAAAAGTGTTTTAAGGATGGCGAGACCAAAATAGAGCTTTTTTTTATTTAATGAAATGTGTTATGTCCGGAGAAAGGAAAGCACTGCATTCCAGCTTAAGAACCTTATCCCATCTGTGAAACACGGTGGTGGTAGTATCATGGTTTGAGCCAGTTTTGCTGCATCTGGGTCAGGATGATGAACTCTGAACTATGGCTGCTCTATCAAGGAACAGTTTAATGTTTTGGAACATCCAAGTCAAAGTTCTGATCTTAATTTGCTAAAAATGTTGTACAATGACCACATTACTGTAGACTGATCTACAGTTATAGTAACATTTCATTACAGTTATTGTTGGACAGGTATGGGGGATCACACCACATACTGAAAGCACAGGTACACATACTTTTACCACTCAGAGATATGAAATACTAGATCATTATCCTGAATAAGTATATATAATAATCATGCGTTATATTTTCATCTCATTTGTCTAAACGGGTGTTCTTGATCTACTAATATATGTTCTTGATATTTAAACAGAACTTGTAAAAATTGTGGAGGGTTCACAAACTTTCATGCACTTCCATAGTCAAGCATCTAAGTGAACGGTTTCTTAGTTAGTTTCACCACTCTGGTTCCTTCATCATCGCCCATAGCTCTCTCAGAAGTGGTGTTTGTTTATATGTAGGTGATTTCAAATTCCAAACGAGGCCACTCTTACCCGTGCGGCCTGATTTGGGTGCTATATTTAACTTATAGGACGAGTACACACACGCGCACACACACACACACACACACACACACACACACACACACACACCTCTTCATCCACCATCTGTGATGAAGTGCCACACAGGTCCTTTCAATTACAGCCTGAGTTTCAGCATGTGTTTTGTTATTATGGTAATGATGTTTTGGTGGGGAGGACGGAGACAGAGCCGTGCTGTTACATATTTACCAGCGCTCTAGGCTCCGGATTATGCGAGTGGCCGCCGTTCAGCCCTGTGCAGGGCGAGAGACAAAGGAAATGCCCTGCGGCCTTGACTCTTACTTGTGGTCTCACCGTAGTCGCTTTAAAATCCACTTGACGTTAGATTGATGATATATCACCATATCGATATATGGTTCTTACTGAAGATAAGCCTCAGAATTATCATATTATCATATAAGGACGCATTGATTTTATTCAGTTTACTTTGAGAAGATGGTAATTCTGTGGACAAACAAGTGAATAAGGTATGTGGTTTGAGACGTATCCATAGTGAAAGAGTGGTGCTTGTTTGGCACTCGTGTAGTTTGGTGCATAGGTGCATTTTGGGGAGTAAGTAGTGCATGCTGTGTAATTTGTGACATGTCCATTGTTCACTGATCCTTAGGAGGACTATTATTAAATACTACTAATGTGTTTTTGTGCCCTGTATATTAAATACAGTTCTGCTTGCGACACACCCATAGTGAATTTATTGGGTTTTAAGTGCCCCATACAGTAAATACAGTGAAGTTTGGGACACGTCCATAGGGAACTGATAGTGTATGTGCCCTGTATATTAAATGCAAAGCAGTTTGGGACACACCCATGGTGAATTTATTGGGCTTTAAGTGCCCCATAAAGTAAATACAGTGAAGTTTGGGACACGTCCATAGGGAACTGATGGTGTTTGTGCCCTGTATATTAAATGCAAAGCAGTTTGGGACACACCCATAGTGCATTTATTGTGTTATAAGTGTTCTATATAGTAAATACAGTGAGGTTTGGGACACATCCATAGGGAACTGATAGTGTTGGTGCCCTGTATATTAAATGCAGTGCAGTTTGGGACACACCCATAGTGAATTTATTGGGTTTAAGTGCCTTATACAGTAAATACAGTGAGGTTTGGGACATGTCCATAGGGAACTGATATCATTTATGTGTCCTAAAAATTACATACAATCCAGTTTGACACATGTCCACAGGGTACTGTTATTGTTTATGCCCTATGTAGTAGATGTAGTGCTGTTTGGGACGCATCCATGGCTAATTTATTGGGTTTAAATGTGCTATGTAGTAAATACTGGGCAGTTTGGGACACAGTAGAGTGGCAGTGTTTTTGTGCTGTATAGAGTGAATGAGGTGTGTGGTTTGGGATGTGTACCCAGCCTGTGTTTATGTAATCTATATAGTGAATAAGGCACGGTTTGGGACACGACAGCTGTGGACTATATATAGTATAAAGGTGTGTGGTTTGGGATCTGTGTGTTTCTCGTGCCTGTTTGACACGGCAGTAGATTCAGAGCTAAATGCATTTTCCGTGTCTGATGGATGTCATCATGTCAGGTTCTGCTGACTGTGCTTATGAAACGTTTGAACCACAGTGCTGAAGGTCATGGCTGTGTGGGTTTGTCGCTGCGTTCTGGCTGCGAGGTATTCTTTAAGCAGAGAGAGAGATGAATGTTTCACCTTTCTTTATCGTTAGTCATCACGTAGCTGCCGGCTGAGCCCCTCGAGTGTCTGAATCAGCAACCTTGAATTTCTTTTTCTGCCACTTCTTTTCACTTGCTCTCTTGTGCATTTGAGCGTTTGTCTGAATTTAGCCTCTAGCCCACGTGATCATAGGCATAAGTTGACCTTGTGAGACATTTTCCTCATCCCTACACATAACATATGCTAATTAGAACCCAGTAGGCCTAACTGAAGATAAATCGGTATCTGCATTTATAACACCCAATAAACGATAATTAAATAAAGAAATATAAAGGCGGGACGTGCGTCGTTCGTGTTCTGAATGTTGCTGCTGCATAGTTTGCCCAACAGAGGGCGTACCGCTGCTCCATTCTTTGGAGCGTGTGTTTGGTAAAATTTGTTGAGCATTTTGTAAACAGATTGCTCTGCTTCTTTCACACGTTTTCCTCAAGAGTAGTATATTTGTGCTTGATTTTTATTTATGGTTTTTGCTTGATGTTCATTATGGCAGGCCCAAATGAGTACTAAGTGCTAAAAAAATGGCATTATGACATCATTACATAATTAAGTTTTGAGTTAAATTCATCTTAATCTGGTGTATAATTAATCACTTTATATAAACAGAAAAACAACAATAATTAGTATAAATACAAGCACTATTGTTTCTTAAATACATTAAGCTCTATTGTTTTCCTTTTGGTTGCCTGGTATCACTAACCTTTGTATGATTAGTTTGTATAAGTAACTAAAAAAAGAAAACAAATACATATATACATGTTTTCATATTCGAATTACAGTATATTTTAGTGAAGAGCTGAACTGAACGAGAGCTATTTAATGTCTGGACTCATAAAAATACTAGCAAGTGCTAAATGGTCTTAATTTGTGACCATTTTTTCTCATCAAATTGCATCGAGAACCAAACTTGACGAGCTGCAAAGTGCAGAGATGCGACCCCGCTTTTGAAGTGTTGTATTTTTAAACATTGGGCTCATATTCATTAATACTTCAGTAGAGTTTGTTGTACTTTTGCTCAATGTACTGTTTGTTCATGACAATAAAACGAGTTAATTTATTTCTAAACTGCATTATGTAAAGTTATCTTGCTGTGAACCAAGTAGTGAAGACGGTGCAGGATGTGACAGGATTGTTTTTAAGGTTTAAATAGGGATATGTGTGCAACGACAAGACTCATGAAGGATGAAGGATAGGCCCCAAAAAAACGCTGCACACTATTCACTGTGTAATGCACAGGCTACTGTAGGCGTTTCCAGAATCACATTATATTCACTGCATAATCCACATGGAGTATGGTAACCACGATCCCATCATCGGTCGTATGCAGGCATGTCCCAAATCATCTCTAGTTTTCTTTGGCCGTGTTCCAGTCTGCACTATACGGTTTGCCATATAGGCCAGGCTTCAGTAGACAAACAGTGTGTTTTGAAGGATTTTCTGCACATTCCAGTAAATACTGGATGTTGATTAGTGTATTCTATTGTAAGCAGGGTGCAATTATTGCTCCCTTAAAGGAGGATTTTGTCTTTTAAAATGAGTGTAGTGTAGTTTGTAGGTTGTAGGACATGTTCTGTGGATCATATCTGTATTATAGAGCGTAAATAGTGTTCAAGATGAGGACTGGAGTCGCTTCAGTGGAATCTGCGCTGCCTCCTTCCGGTTTGCGTGTGAGCTTTGGGTGCTGCGCGACGGTGCGGCTTGATGTCACCAGGCTGACAGCATGCAGGGGTTAATGGGATTTCACGCTCAGGGTAACACTGCGGGGGGATCGCTCGGAGAAAATGGGCTCTTAGCCCGTAGAGGATTCGCTCTACATCAACAGAGAACAAAAAGTTCAGAGTGTGGGTAGCTGCTGCGGCTGGAGGAAACGTGGGAGTAAAATTCAGAGCTTTGTGTGTCTGTGTGTGTGTGTCTGTGTGTGTGTGTGTGTGTCTCTGTCTGTGTGTCTCTGTCTGTCTCTGTGTGTGTGT
>JAVSBV010070042.1:0-10301 GCA_033117975.1 Parotocinclus spilosoma
CCAACCGCTGCCCACTCGGCAACTCTGGGTGCAATGGCAGGAACAACCCTAGACAGGGTGCCAATCCATCGTAGGACACACACACACACACACACACACACACTAAGGGCCACTTTAGAGAATCTAACATGCATGTCTTTAGACTGTGGGAAGACATGCAGACTCCACACAGAAAGGACCCAGGTTGCTCCATCTTGCTGTGAGGCAGGGGTTCCACCCACCTAACCACCGTGCTGCCCCAGTACTGCCCCAGTACTGCCCCAGGACAATACAGCTACTTGTAATTACTTCACTAACTCACTCAATGTCCAAACTGTCCATCCAATTCAGGTTCAGTAGAGGGATGAGGGTGCAAAGCGGGAACCAATCCTAGACAAAATGTCAGTTCATTACATTGCGCACACACAACATTTGGGGGGAGACAATGTGGAGTTGACTTTTTGTTCACCCACATCCAACAGATGTTCCGTTGAACTGAGATACGAGGAATTTGAAGACCAGGGCTGCACTTTAAAGGCAATGGTCCTCGAACCACTTTCCGAACAATGGGCCTCATTCATGAAACGCGAGCAGAACAAATTTGCACATAAATCGTTTGTAAAGCACCTTTTCATAAATGGCCGCCTTCATGAAAATGTTAGTAAGCCGAGTTTACACCTGGTCCTGGGAAAGGGAAACCTTTTGGGAAACCTGGCAAAGTAGCCCTAATGCTTTGCAAAGTGCACCATAAACTGCAGAGTATTTATATAGTGCACAAAATAAGTAGAAAAAAAGTGTGAATGTGTGTGTAAGATTAGATAATGTTACTGTTTGTTAGATGTAAAATGTGATGTGAACATGACCTGACAGGAGTGAGAGACACTGGGATATGTAGTGCAGAGGTGTCCAAGCGTAACAATGCATATCAGAGCATAGACCAAGCCACTAAGAGGAAAAAAATGCCTGTAGAGCTCAGGAACAGGACTTTATGGAGGAACAGATCTGGCTACAAATAGTTTGCCTGCTCTGAAAGTTCCCAATAGCACAGTGGCCTGTGTGGAACTATCAGCACTCCTTCTAGAGCAGATCACCCCCCTGAAGAAAGTAATCAGGGGAAAAGGGAATTGGTAAGAGAGATGACAAAGAAACCAATGGTCATTCTGGCTGAGTTCCAAAGATCCTGCGTGCAGATAGTGCAACATTGATGAGGTCTACCATCACTGCACAACTCTGTCAATCCACTCCACCGAGCAGAAGCCTCTACTCAGCAAAAGACACATGAAATCCAGCAGAGTCTCTGGTCTGATGGAAACAAAATGAAACATTCTGGGCTCATTTCTAAGCGTCATGTGTAGAGGAAACCTGGCACTGCTCAACACCTGCCCAGTACCTTCCCTACAGTGAAGCATGGTGGCAACAGCACCATGCTGCATAGGGAAAATGCAGTGTTTCTTATACTATCTTTGACTTGGATATAATTGCAATTTAGAGCTAGCAATGAATTTAAAGGTTATTGTAATCATGATTTTTTTACAAAAGCAGCACCCACGAAAAGACTGAGTCTTTAAGAAGCAAATATATTCAGGTGATCTGTAGTTTGTCAACAAATGTGTAAGAAAATTGTTGAAATGTTTAAAACAATGGACCATCGCACAATGGAAATGTGTATTGTGGGCAGATGAATCAGTATGCCAGGACTTTTGTAGAACATGGATGCCGTGTGTTCTGGACCAAAGATGAAAGAAACCATCCAGAATGTTAACAGCACTAGGTCCAAAAGCCAGGGTGTCATAGAGAAGAAATCTGGACTGCTACGGATTGGAACAGTATCATTTAGTGACATATCCAGGTTCTTTTTGAGGTCTCTCTGAAGATGGTTGGGTTCGAGTATGGAGTCCTCATGGTAAGTGTTTCAATCCTGCCTTTTCTGTGGAGCAACACACTGTTTGTGTGATAATCTGGGAAGCCATTTCATCCAACAGTCGGTCACTAATAGAAGTGATATAAGGGACACTAATGGTTCAGTGATATGTGAAGGACATCCTGTGGCCACATGTTGCCTCTCATGGCAAGGCTTCCAACTGGCGTTTTTCAGCAGCACATAGCAAGTGTTTCCCAGGAATGTATCTGCCAGATTACAACAATTCATTGACCTGCCCATTTACAATATTTATTGCAAATCAAGCATTTATGGAACCAGCTGGTGTGCAGCCAATTCTAATGCCAAGCATTTTTTTCCATACGACTGATAAAGACTAATAATGTAAATGTAGATAATTGGTTATAGCACCCACCCTACTTTGTATTAATCATAGTATTCTATAGTATGCTAAAAGTGTTTACAAACATTTAGTATGTAAACAGATTGGTTTGTTTAAAATATGTTTCATTCAACATTCGTTTCACCAGCAATCATCATATCTAAGTGTGGTGTCTCATACATGTATTAGCCAGTATATTATGTCTATAGTTTTAATATTATAGTTTTTTTATGTCTATAGTAGTTAAGCAAGTGGTCAAACACAGAACCAGAATTCTCTCTAAAATATTGGACGAGGTCCGAAATGTAAGAGCATGAAGCAGTACAAGTGCCAAGTTACCACTGTCTAGTTTGCTTTCCTAAAGATCTTATAGGACCTGTCACAGTTCTTCTGAAGAACTCGATGTTGAGATCAGATATCTATTGGGGCCATACAATCTGATTTAAGTGACTTCTGATTTTTCCATATTTGCACCATGGCTTTGCAAAGCCAAGTAGGCATAGGAAGTGCAGTTGTTTTGGTTCTACCATATTACAGGACTGAGATATGATGATTTTTCTATTTAAAAAACAATCAAAAACACAGTTTATTGTGCAGTAGTACATATGTACTGTTATAAATATGTATGCACAATAAGCTGTGTTTTTGATTCTAAATAATTACTTGGGATCTACTGTATGGATGCTTTTTAAATTTTATAAGGGAAATAAATAAAATATATTTTTATATTTATATAATAAATTTAAATGAAATGTATGTAATACACGCTTTGAGCTCTAAGTGGCACTACCACACTATGAATGTTACACTGAAAAACTAGGGAAAAAATTTAAAGGATTTTTTTTTTTTTAACTGAAACTTACTTTGTGTGTGTGTGTGTGTGTGTGTGTGTGTGTGTGTGTGTGTGTGCGTGTGTGCGTGTGTTTGCAGGATATTCAGCAGACATGCATACACTTATGGAAATCTCACAGTATAACGTGAATGTCTCCCTCCCTATCATACACACACTAATAGTTTATTACCAGCTGCTGCTCCCACACACTGCAACAGAACATTAAGCTGCATTTTATAGTTCTATATTTAAGTATTTTAATGACAGATATTGTAATAAAGTAGTTGAAATTAACATATCAAATAGAAGATGAGTCAGACCAAATGACATGAAGAAACTAATTGACACACATAAATAAAAACCTTAAAGCCAGAACCAAATAAGGAACATCACAGGGTCAGCTGCAGTGATGGATCCAAATATTTATTTCATTATTTTGATATTGAGAGAACAAAAACGTGGACCTTGAAATTCTCATACTGGGCAGTATAGTAGTGCAGTGGTTTGTGCTGTTGCCTCATAGCTTCACAGACCTAGGTTTGAGTTCCTGCTCTGCCCCTGCCTGTGTAGTGTTTACTTGTTTTTGGTGTGTCTACTTGTCTGGTCTGAAAATTCCAGTATCCTCACACTTTCCAGAGAAATTCATTAGGTAAATCTCATACTTCTTGTTTTTCTTTTCTAGTTTCTGAGCAGTGCTGAAATAAAATAACTATAATTTTCATATTGACTAAATTCAGTCAGGGTCACTGCGGTCCAGACCCTAACCAGCAACAGAGAACGTAATATGGGGCCCAACCCTTGATGGGACGGTTTCACACACACACACACACACACACACACACACACACACACACACTGGGCTCTTTGTAATCATCAAACAACCCATGTCTTTGGAAAGTAAGTGGAAACCGATCTACCCAAAGGAAACCAACTCAGACACATTAAGAACATGCAAACTTCACACATGAAGTGGCCATACCAAAAATCAAACTCTGAAATATTGAGCAGTGAGGTGCACCAACCACTGCATCACTGTGTTGTCTAAATTAAATATATTGTTAGAATTTCTATTTAATATGAATAGTGTTATTTATTTAGCCTTGGTAATGTAGCTACTTTGTACAAACTACTATTACAAAACTCTGAAAGTCTGACTGAAAACTCTGGGGTGTGATTAATCTTGAATATTTGTATACTACCTATTACACCTAATTATACCTAATATGGAACTGATTAGGTGATCACCTAAACCATCCATCCATCCATTATCTTCCGCTTAATCCACAGAGGGTCACAGGCCCACCCAGAAACCCTAGATGGGGTGCCAATTCAGTCACACACTAAGGGCCACTTTAGAGACACCAATTAACCTAACATGCATGTCTTTGGACTATGGGAGGAAAGTGAAGTACCCAGAGTAAACCCACACAGACACGGGGGGGACATGCAGACTCCACACAGAAAGGATCTAGGCTGATCCAACCCAGAATTTTTGCTGTATGGCAGCGGTGCTTCCCATCGAGCCACCGCGCTGCCCTTCACCTAACCCAGTCTTGTTTATTGAGGAAAAGTACAAAACACATTAAAGCTGAATGAAATAGTGATTTCTGAACTGGTTTAACAGTATTGTTTTGTTTTAAATGAGTGTGTAAAATTTGAAAAATTAATATAAACTTTGTATTATAATTATTTATATTATTAACTGAGAACTAAAAACACAGCATCTTCTGTGTTATTTTGATGAGTTTTATTTCCATTTATAGTATATAATGTATATAATTGTATAAATGCTCTTGTGATTTGGAATGAGTCTGCAATTTCTCAAAATTTTCTAGAGTAAAACAAAAATGTTCAATTTCATTACAGCACATTACCTACAAATAGTAATATATATATATATACTGGAGTGTGAAGCAGACTTGGGCAGTAGGGAGCTGTAGGGTGCAGTGATGCTCACTTCAGAATGAAACATCCTCAAACACCAGGGTTGGTGTCCATGGTGAATCAGTGTTTACTCAGACCGAACATAGTCATATATTCAGAAAAACATAGTCATCTCACCGCACCACAGACACTGTGGTTAGAGGTTGAGGTTTGTTGTTGTTTCTCTCTTCAGGCCAAACTGCTGAATGCAGACAAGTTTGAGTGCCCCCGCAGACAGGGAGGGGCACTGTCTGCCTCCCCCACCCCCAAACAACATACTGAGGCCAAAACCAGCCTAAACAGTGAAATTCCTGTTGCACCCAAACACACACATACACACACACACACAAAGATACACACACACACACACACACACACACACACTTACATGCACTCAAAAACACACACAGAGTAAGCCTTGTCATCATTTTGGGTTTTTGATGTTTAAAGGAGTGTTATATAATGTAATGGGTAAAGTGTTGTGCTGTCTGGGTGGAGTTGCATAGTGTGTGTGTGAGTGTGCATGTGGGGTGAATAAAATGGCAAAATACACACTTACACAGTCTCAGAGAGAAAAACACGACCTTTTCGGATTCTATTTATTTTCTGAAATAATAGTAATAATTCACTACTAGTATTCTATCGTGGGCACACTTAGGCCTGTACCCTGTGTTCTGAGGGTTAGAGTGCAGAACGGCAAAACCCTAACTAGAAAAGGTGGTGATATAAAGTGACCAATACAAAAAATACATTATTATTTTTTTATTATTATTATTATTATTATTATTATTATTATTATTATTATTATTATTATTATTATTAATAATAATAATAATAATAATAATAATAATAAAAGTGGCCCTGAAATGCAGTGGCCAGTTTATGTTGCACTGTTTCTGGGTGCTGGGTTCAATCCTGAGCTCCAGTTTCTGTAAAAAACACATCGAGGTTGGCATGCTCTCCCTGTGCCCACATAGTTTTAATCCTAGCAAAAGTATTGCCACCCTGTTGAAATTGTGTGTTTTTTACATTCTGTTGAAGCCAATAATGATACCTTTTGGTTAATTGCAATTATGTCACTCTGTTGGTGTCAAGTAGGGGCAAATCTGGTGAGCTTGTGCTACCACAGACCAGGTCCCTCAAACACAAAGAACTGAAGCAATGTGATTCTTGTACATGACCTGGCAGAGCAAAAATGCAATCCAGTCAACATGCTAGCCTCACCTTGTAGACATATTTTCCTACAGTATTTCAGCCGTGAAGTTATTATTCATTGTAATAATTCTTAATCCAAAAAAAGGTTGTGACAGGGCCAATTGGGACCAGTAATGAGATATTTAAAAATGTTTCTCAAAGAAAGATTCTAAGGTGTTTACATATTTCTTCCTCTACCATGCAAGCCCAGACTGAAGAGTTGTCACTGCATCAAGAACCTTCATGCTTTAATAGCCACATATAACCATACGCAGTGGGTACGAAAAGTATGCAGACGCTTTTAAAAGTTTCACTCTTTGTTTCATTAGCCATTTGCTAAAATCAAATAATTTCATTTTATTTCTCATTAATGTACACTCAGCATCCCATCTTGACATTCATATTTAACTCACAGGCTGTCCATTTCTTCTTATTCTTCTTGAGATGGTTCTACTCCTTTATTGGAGTCCAGCTGTGTTTAATTGAAATGATTGGACTTGATTAGGAAAAGCACACACCTGTCTATATAAGACCTCACAGCTCACAGTACATGTCAATGCAAATGAGAATCATGGGGTCCAATGAGCTGCCCAAGAAGCTCAGAGACAGAATTGTAGCAAGGCACAGATCTGGCCATGGTTACACAAAAAATTCTGCAGCGCTCAAGGTTCCTAAGAACACAGTGGCCTCCATAATCCTTAAATGGAAAGGTTTGGGATCAAAACTCTTCCTAGACCTGGCCGTCCAGCCAAACTGAGCAATCGTGGGAGAAAGCCTTTGTGAGAGAGGTAAAGAAGAACCCAAAGATCACTGGATCACTGTGGCTGAGATAAAGAGAAGCAGTAGGGAGATGGGAGAAAGTTCAACTATCAGCACAGTACTGCAGCCTTCCACCAGTCAGCAGAGTGGCCTGACGGAAGCCCACATAGAGTTTGCCAAAAAACACATGAAAGACTCCCAGACTATGACAAATAAGATTCTCTGGTATGATGAGACAAAGCGTTTCTTGGCGTTAATTCTAAGTGGTATGTGTGGAGAAACCCAGGCACCTCATCACCTGCCCTATACAATCCCAACAGTGAAACATGGTGGTGGCAGAATCATGCTATGGGGTGTTTTTCAGCTGCAGGGACAGAATGAGTGGTTGCAATTGAAGGAAAGATGAATGCAGCCAAGTACAGAAATATCCTGGAAGAAAACCTTTTCCACAGTGCTCAAGACTGGTTTACCTACCAACAAGACATAGCTAAAATAACAAAGGAGTGGCTTTAGAACAACTATGTGACCATTCTTGACTCTGGAGAGACCTGTAAATGTCTACCAACGTTTACCATTCAATCTGGCGGAACTGGAGAGGATCTGCAAGGAAGAATGGCAGAGAATCCCCAAATCAAGGTGTGAGAAACTTGTTGCATCATTCCCAAGAAGACTCAAGACTCAAGGCTCATGTACTAGCTCAAAAGGGTGCTTATACTAAATACTGAGCAAAGTGTCTGAATTTAAATACTTTAATTTTAAAGCATCTGAAACATTTCTACATGTCTGTTTTTCTTTCAGATGGGATGCAAAGTGTACATTAATGAGAAACAAAATGAACTTTTGTATTTTAGCAAATGGCTGCAATGAAACAAAGAGTGAAAAATTTAAAGGGGTCTGAAAACTTTCTGTACTCACTGTATATAACCACATGGGCAAGGGACTACTTTGTCATTACAGAGTTACATTCACTAATGCAACTTTCTATGCAAAAAAGACTAATTTTATTATGCTATTCCAGATTTTGGGGAAACGTTGAATGATGTACCACCAAAGATGAAAGGGACATGAGCAACATGTCCGAAAACCAAGGTTCGTCATGGTATGGGTTTGTACCATTGCCCTTGGCAAATGTCATATACACTTCTGTAATAGCCAGAATAATTCAGGAAAGTACATATTCTGGGGCATCCTTGCATTTTTCAACAAGACAAGACAAAACCACATGATGCACATATTATAAGGGCATGGCTGGGGACGAAGGTGCAAGTACTGATCTGGCCTGTCTGTAGTCTGATTTGGTGTTGAAATCTAATTAAAAGTATAAAATCTGAGTCTAGTCCTTAAATGATCATTAGATAACACAGTGAAAAGCACCTTGAGACAAATGAGATAAAGGAACCTTGAGAGGAAACAGGCTCTAATGAGGAACAAAAATGTCCTCTGGATGGGACCAGATGCCAGAAATGGGCTCTTACAACCATTTTTATAGCAGAATACAAATAAATTAAAACAGTAATAGTGTAGAAGACGTTCTGAGACGTCACTTCCAGATGTTCAGAGGAATGTTGAAAACGTAAATCAGGTGTAATTGAATTGGAAAAGTTTATAGTTACTGCACATGGCCCTGGAAGTGAAAACTTCAGGTCTTGTATTGGAACAGCTCCAGATGAGATCAGTTTTGAAGAAGTACCTTGACAGAAGGAAGAAATGTGTGTGGAGGTGTGTGTTTTGAGGCAGAAGTTGTATTTATGTAGGTTAGATGTTTGTGTAACTCTGGGTGGATTTTTACCCCCAATAGGAATCTTATGCCCATCTGTTAGAGTAGTTATGATGTCGGAACTGTCCACTGTGTGTGTGTGTGTGTGCGTGTGCGTGTGTGTGTGTGTGTGTGTGTGTGTGTGTGTGTGTGTGTGTGCGTGTGTGTGTGTGTGTGCGTGTGTGTATGCAGAGTCTGCGGTGAATGAAACTGCTCTGAACTCGTACAAACCGAGACTGAAGCAATAATGCGAGCTATAAGAGGATTTACAGACGTGTTTATCTCCACATTGTACGTCTGTCAGTGTGTGTGTGTGTGTGTGTGTGTGTGTGTGTATGACCACAGGAAGCCAGTTGCAGCTGTGAGATGTTTAGCCCAGTTTTAGCACCAGACCTTCAGAAAAACACTCCTACTCACACCACTCACGCACACACACACACACACACACACAAACTGCACGCTGCCGATCTTAGACCAAACAGAAATTGTGTCAAGTTCATAAATGCTATAAAAAGCTATACGGAGGCAAAAGTTACAAACAAGCTTAAAAATAGATACACATGAAACTTTTTGTATCAGAAGATATGTTTTCACGATTTGTTTTTATTTAAGCTTTTAAAATAAAATATATTTTTGAAAGACTCAGTTTGTCTAACCCCACATGAATATAAACATAACTACTGCATTATGTTTAATAACTAATACCATCACAACCTGATTATCTTTAATAAAAGTACAAATGCTGCCATATTACAGAATGGATGTTTGAGGTCACTTTGTCATTTGGTTGTCCAAGAATAAATCTAGAAGGTAGCATGGTGTAGATTACTTTCATCACCTAATACAATGATTAAAGGAGTTCCTCTGGGATCAGTTCTTGGTCTGCCACAGTTCTCCCTGCACACTTAATCACCAGGCTCAGTGATTAGGACCCATGGCTTTTCGTTATTGCTCCTACAGATGATACACTACTTTCCTTTTCAGGCATTCTATCAACCTCCTAATTTCAAAACAATTATCTGTCTGTTTTCATTGTATATCTTCCTTGATTGCAAAACACCGTCATTCTGGACAAAACTGAACTGATCTACCTCCCAGCAAAGAACTTCCTGACACTGGATTTCTCATATAACAAGGTCAGTGGTTCCCCAAATGGCAAGACTCTGATTTTGGATAACAACCTCAACTTTCCTAACCCCATCACATAAACTACCAGATGTTTCACAATGTCCTTTTTCTGAACACCAGTGTTAATTTCGTTGAAGATGTATTTTCGTCATAGTTTTCGTCAACGAACCTTTTCTTTATGACGAAAACTAAACAATAACTAAACAAAAACTACTTACAATGATTAAAACTATGATGAAATCAATTGACACTTTCGTCAACGAATAAAAATGAGACGAAGATCAGATCAAATTAGTTCAATCAGAACTGAATTAGCTGTGTGAAAGGCAGGAACAAGTTAGGAAAACATCCAATCATAACTACTTCGACATATATAGAGATACGGGATAAGCCGGGTAGCTATCCAATCAAACACACAAATTTGATTTAAACCCCGGAAGACCACACTAGCTCTGTGAACTGTCGTTAT
>JAVSBV010070053.1:0-10300 GCA_033117975.1 Parotocinclus spilosoma
ATCCCCACCGATGGCTCTGTAAGGGCGATCGGCGCGGACGACTACAAGCTCCGGGAGCGGGTAGGACCCTAACATATACAACTCCAAATCAGGGATGTTATAGAAAAGGCTAATTAAAAATTTAGTGTTCCTTACATTTCCTTTTACTATTATTTCATTGCAGACAGTATGAACCCGAGATTTTTTTTTTCTCTAGTCAACTTTATTCCATTTGTTAATAAACATACATTTCTGCATTTCAGGCCTGCAACATATTCAACCAAAAAGTTGTGACAGGACCCAAATAATTATGTGATTTCAAATATGTGATTATAATCATTATATTTGTGATTTGGTACAAAATTTACATTTACGTTTACATTTACATGTACAGCATTTAGCAGACGCCCTTATCCAGAGCGACTTGCAACTTATACAATCTTACAATTTAAGCAATTGTGGGTTAAGAGCCTTGCTCAAGTGCCCAACTGTGGTAGCTTGGCAGAGGTGGGATATGAACCCTGGACCTTTTGGTCCAGAGGCCAGTACCTTAACCGCTAGGCTACCACAGAAAATCATTCATTAGGAAAGGCTGAATCTTTGATGAGCAAGAGGATCTCCAGTTTAGACAGTGACACTCATGTTCTCATCATGGTCCATCCCCAGTCAGGACTCATAGTCTTGACCACTCAAAGACATTCACCATCCTGTCCTTAAGGCATTGCAATGTTGGTGTGTGCTTCAATGTTGTTAGCTGTCTTTAGGTTATCCTAACTAATTTATGTAGATTTGGCAGCATTCACTTTCCCCCCAATCCTTATCCATTGCCCAGTAGCTGCTTAAAACAAACAAACACATAAAATCATGTTGTCACCGCCAGGCTTCATGGTTGAAATAGTGTACTTTATGCAGTTTTCTGTTTGTTTTTTGGCCAAACATAGTGATTAGTCTTCAGTTCAAAATGTTCAATCTTGGTCTCATATGACCATAAAACCTTTCCCACACATCACCAGAAGCACAAACGAGACTCAGTCTGGCACTTTTTACTTTCCAACCTACCATTAAGGTCTATTTTGTTGAAAGCTTTTAAGATACTTGACACAATAACAGACCAGCCATAAAGACTTGTAAATGCTCAATTCTTGCTAAACATCCTCTTGGCCAAATCATGCAGATTTCGGCAATGGTGCAATTTATGCAATGCATTGGTGATACCACGATTTTCACACTCATTTTGAAATCTAATACTAGAATACTTTATGTGTAAAAGTACACATAAATCCACCCAGCAACACCCTGGAAACAGTCATGTTTGTCTATACACAACAAGGGAAAGTCCATAGAACCCCCTGTGGTGGAGTCTCTTATTTAGTTTCCTGTTCACCCACACATCACATCTTATCTGCCCCAGCTCTGCTCCAGCCATCTAATAATAATATTGGGTTAAAAACATGGCTTAACCCTGAAAAAGGTGATACTTGTAATTATTGTAAACCTTTACTGCATTGAGTGTTAATACTGGTGTTGTGTTGTCAAGTGTACAGTATTGTGAAAAACAGACAAACTGGTGAGTGCGTACCCATCATCTACAGTACATATTTCTTGCCACAGCGTAATAAGTACCTGGAAAAGCAAGGTCTAATAATCATTCCTGAAACATGCCATGTTTTCCACATGATTTAGTCTGCAGGCCAGCATCAAAATGAAAACAAACATGGATCTTACAACAACCCCTCTTATCAGCAACAGTCCTTTATGCCACCCACTTCCTAACAGTGATTGCTTCACATTTTCCATCCTCCACTCACGTGGTGTTTAAGCTTAATTAGGTCCAGGTCTTTCAATCATTTAGAAAGACAGCAAGCACTGATTAACAAAGCTAATGCTATAGGCTAAAGGAAAATCCAACAAACGAAAAAGTTTACAACAAGAAGCAAACTCTAATGTCAAATAATTTAAATTACTTCTCATTGTTTTCATTTTATAGCTACCAGTTACACAAGCATTTCACCAGTGCACTCATTCTAAAACCTTTATTTACTGACAATTTAAAGGACACTGTCACTTTCCACTTTCCTTCCAGTTCCAAAGCAAATTATCCTTACCTATTTTTAATTCTTACGTACATGACTACAGAAATTAATTCTGAAATTGGCAGGGCTTGTATTATATTGCAGATAATAATTGCATTATAGGTTCCAGCAACATGCAGAAAGGAAAGAATTACACTGCACCAAACCATAGAAGCATAGTACAATCCATCCATTATCTTCTCCTTAATTCACTCTGCAACTCTGGACAGGAACGACCCTACATGGTCGTGCCAATCCATCATAGGGACCACACACACACACACACACACACAGTCATACAAAGGGCCAATTACCCTCATGCATGTCTTTGGACTGTGAGAGGAAACCGGAGTACCTGGAGATACGGGGAGGACATGCAGAATCCACACAGAAAGGACCCAAGCAGCTCCATTCTGGCACTGAACCCAGGGACCTTCACTCTGTGAGGCAGTGGTTCTATCTACCAAAACATCATGCTGCCCACAGTATGGTATTTTGAACCATATATTCCTAAATGTTTATGTCTAGGCACAGTGAAAATGCAGTACAGTTTGTGAACGTATATGCCATTTCCTTTGACAGCCGTTTATTGACCTTTACGCATAATAAAACAAATAAAACACGTGACCGTTATACAAAGCAGGATGTTGTGCAACACAGGCCTTTAACATTGTCCTTCTATCATTGTGGAGACTTTCCACTGACATAAAATTACTATAGCTAACCAATTTTAAAGCAAATATTTATACTCCTTTTCTTGTTTGTTTGCTTATTTCAAATAAAAGTTGCAGTTTTGTGGGGACCAGCAAAATGTCTCCCAAGTCTGCACCTCATAGAGAGACTTATCATTAATCACACAGTAGTACTCAGACCTGATCCATCCTATCCATGATTTTCTAACTTTGTACATTATTTTCCACATGGAGCAGACCACAGTGCATTCTAAGGGATGTCACTTTACACCACTAACTGGATACCCTACTTATTTTAGAGCAAGCAGTGGCCATCAGGAAGAGAGGCTAAACCAGCTTATGGGAGGGACTGGTGGGTTTCCTTAAAAAAAAAAGTCATAAACAAAGCAATACATTTAGCTCTGGGTGTAGCAGGAACTAAGTCACTAATGGGTGTCTAAAAAGGCACACGGAAACATCTTAAATGAGATGTTATCCAGACATTATATATATATATATATATTTATGAGTGGGTAAGAGTACTTGTATTAGTTCTTACCTACTCTGGTTCCATCTGCTTCTATCTGCTTGTGCTTGTTTATTTACATCTTCAGTGTAGAGCAATAGTGCAAACAGAACATGAGTGGAAATACCCGCACAGCAAATAATTTATCTTTTATTATTCTTTATAATAAAATGTTATGGAATGGCATATTAAGCACACTTTTATATATGCATCAACTTCTGAGTTAATTTATACAACACGCCTTGGTTACTGAGCCAAACCACCAAACTTAAAAATCCAGCCCGCAGCTATCTGTGCATCAAATGATATGGCCGTAATTAGGCTGTTATGAAAAGAGCAGATGTTGTATGTTCTTTCCTCATTCTCGTTTTTGCAGCCTTACCCTCTTCTTTTTGCCCTCCCCACTGCCACATCCCCCAGTATGAAGTTTTGTAAGAGCTTTTGCTACAGTACTAGTGCTAGCACATTAAACAGCAAAAATGTGAACCGTAGTCTGATATTTTAGCAAAGATTAGATTGGCATATGTACTTAGACATAAGACATGTCCCCTCACAGCTCCAGAGATTCCTAGTTTGATTCCTGGCCAAGCACATCAGTTCTAGAACATGTTTCAAAAAAACCTGACCATTTTATTTGCCCTGTCAGTTTGCTTCAGTTCTTCTTAACAGTGTTTACTTTGCAACTAATGTGAACATGCAGTAGATGAGCTTTATGCAGAGATTTGTAAAAAGGAAAAGCAGCAGCCAGAGGCAAATCCAGACTTCTTGTCAAACAGACCACAGTCAGTGGGGACTAGGAACAAAAATCATTAACTTATCCTCAGCATGGGAACTATAAAGTGGTGCTGCTACAGCTGCTTACACAGTTATACAGTCTGTTTATTCATGATTGTGTAGCCCAAAACAGCAATAATCAAATAATCATGTTTCCAAAGGAGACTGCCTACGGGAGCTACACAACCAGTTTGCATTTTGGGTAATCATTAACCTCACTCTCCTGTTTATATCAATGGTTGAAATTAGCTCAGCATTTACAATCGGCAGCAGCTTCAGATTCCTGAGTATACAGCTGTCAGAATCTCTTTCCTGGTCAATAGACACCACCTGTATTATCAAAAGCATTGACTTTTTTCTTTCCATAGAGACTGAAGGGGTTTGGAATGAACACCAGCAATCTGGTTAACTGCATTGTAGTAAATGTTTAGACCTGATATATTATTCTGTAATTTAGCAACCTAACAGCTCAAGCCATCAGGCCTCTGCATAAAACAAGGCTCAGGTTTGTTGTTGTCGTTTTGTTTTTTGGACCACCACAAGTGAATTTTACAGATCAGCTACTACATGATGGTAGTGATGGATCTCTCTTAGCACTGCAGTGACACTGGTGTGTTAATGTGTGTTGATCTAGGGTGAGGCACCAGAACCCCATGAGCACTGATGAAGGATTAGAGAATGGCAAACACAAAGTGTGCAGCAACAAATGAGCTGCTGAAATAAGCTGAGTGAATATAGTGTTTTAAAATTCTAGCATCACTGCCCAGTCGTACCTGCTTAACACACTAACACAGCACCACCACGTCAGTGTCACTGCAGTCCTGAGACAATGCATGTATAGAAACAGGTGGACTACACTGTAATTAGAAAATAAGCAGAATATAAATGATAAAGTATAGAATGTCTGAGACTTTTGCACAGTGCTGTATTTTGACATGTGAGGATATAATCGGCACCATCACATTGGTAGTGAGAAAATGGAAAATGTATTTTATTTATAACCAACACATTCGTGTGTGTGTGTGTGTGTGTGTGTGTGTGTGTTCTAGGGACAACGACCACAGAGTTTGAAAACTGGCTCTCAGAAATGACCCAAGAATCTGCTCTCCCAGACTGCAATGCAGAATACTCTGAAGTTTGCAATTCCAGTGGGCTTTGGGCCTCCACTTACCCTAATGACAAAAATAACAATGACACCATTGCCACCACCTCGACCAACCAATCACAGCCCCCAATTCTTTTCCTGTCCCCACCCATGCTTGTTCAATTATACACCGACTGGAACAGAGCCATGGCAACCTGGGGTTTGGCATGGGAGGCGCATGTTTACGGCCTGGGTACTGTATTTTGCCTGATTTCTCTGGCCTCCACCCTCAACCTTCTCTGCTTGCCTCTGTGCTGCCCTTCAGGCTGTGGCTACTTTGCTCTGGTTAGCATCTTCCTAGTGGCTGCTGGAGGTACCAGAGCATTTGCCCTGCTGTATGATGCTTATGGGCACCAGGACCGCATGACCTCAACTAAGGCTTTGCTACTTTTATATGAGGCCCCATTTCCTTGCATGACCGCTGGCTTTGGTCTCGTTTTCCTTCTCCTTTCCATGCGCTCTCGCATGCAGCTTTCCTATTCTGCCTTTCAGAGGCCCTGCTTTCTGGCCTGCTTGGTTTTGCTTCACTTCGCTACGTCCCTTGGTCTAGTTTCAGTGCTCCGTGTGGATCAGCGGGAGACACCACTTTGCCTGTTCCTTTCCTTGATCTCCAGAGGTGCCTTTGTGGTTCTGGCAACATTCTTATCTATTGCATACTTTGTGTTCTTTTGCTACGTACGTGCTGATGCCAAGCATATTTACCATCTAAACAATACTTCACCAACTCCAGCTGAACGCTACAACCGCTGCCCCTTTGCAGAAAGCCAGGACTGGGACCGAGCTGCAGCCGCTGTGTTGATTGCTGCCATCTTTTCTCTGGCCTGCGCTGCCCTCCAGCTCTATGCTATGCTGCATGCAGTGGGTCTTGCAGGTGGACCTGAAGTGTTTCAACCATGGCCATGGTGGGCCTTCCAGCTAAGCTGCCGTGTGTGTGAGGCCATCATCTGCTTCACACTGGCATTGGTCGTGGCCCAACCTGTATACTGCTCTGACCACCTACCACTACCAGGCAGCTGCTGGATGGAACTCTTAGCTGCCAAATCACCCATCATTCCAGGAAACTACCAATGGACCCTGACCCAGCAGGAGAAGTTGGCCATCTGTGACACAGTTGGACATGGTGAGACCGAATGTCTACCGCTCTACACACTGGTGGATGACCGTATGGGGAGTATGAATGGACTGGACCTTTTGTACCACAGTAACCGGGACCTTGCATATAAAGATCTTGATCTGCATCTTGCTGAGACCCTACCAAACACTGGTGCCCCATCAATGGGTTCCTCCTGCCCCAGTGATTCCACAGCAGACCTGCAGCCTCCATCACCCATCAACCTGAGCAGAAGTATTGACGAGGCACTTTTTAGCGAAGAACTGTTCCCAATAAGTCTTTTCAATCATGCAAGGCAATATGCATCCAGCGATCACTCCTTGAGCAGCACGGACAGAGGTTCTATCAGCACACAAAACCGACCAGAAACTCACCCACCAGATCCAGGTTTGGAGATGCCACGCCAAGCTCCCAAATCTCCTGTACCACAGCATGATGAAAATAGACTGGGCTTCCCTCCCTCTCCCTCTCTATCCATGGCATCATCCTGTTGCTTATCTCACAAGCACTGTAAAGACAGTTCAAGCTCATGCTCCCTCTGCAGGCCATCTTTAGCAGGCTCTTCTCTACTGCTATGCTCTAGTTCAGAGGAAAACAACCATACCACCAGTGCAAGCTCTGGAAGCAACGACGAAACTGGGGACCAAACAACCCGCCAACTGAGATATTCCAATACTCGACACTCTCAGGAACGCCTCAACTCGCCACCTGAGCTCGGCCAATCCACGCAGGAGGACTTTATTAGTGTGTGCAGAAAGATCGATGCTCTCAGTATCTGCAGTGAGACGATTGACTTGTAAAAGCCTTTATATCCACAATCCTGTATTACGGCAATGATTGAATTAACAGTTAAAAGTATACAGTATGTTTGAGTGAGCAAATCGTTAAGGTGCTACAGCTGATATTGTCTGCTTCAGATTACGGCATAAAAAGTACTGTGGGAAAGTACGATGAAATGTGCCATAAGTCATGGATAAGCTAGATTTATGAGGCTATTCCATTTTGAACAATCAAGTGCCAACTGCCAAACTGTATGTAAGGTTTTGTAAAATATTTCTCATGATTATTGGTCATGAACATTTGTTAAAAAAAAAAATAAAAAAATAACAACCTTGGAATTTTCACAAGAAATTTTTAAAAAGTGCCATTTCTACAGGTTTGTACATTAATCAATACGTGACTAGAAGACTACTGACTACAATAGTGTACAATGTAATTTGAATCATATTAGCACTATGGAAAAGGACAATATATTTAATATTTAAATAATAACCAGTATCCTTAGTGTTTCCAGTCTTGCTTTACTTGTACTTTTTCTTTGCTGTTCAGAGGCAAATGTGTGACAGCTTTCATTTTACATTTATTTATTTAAGCTTGCCGTTGTGCAGAGAGAATTTAGCACCAGAGCACCATAGACACTATAAGCTAATACAGCTCCCTCTGCTGGAAGCTGTAGGTAAAGTCTTCTGTTTCAGCTGTTCTCTAGCTTCAAGCTGACTAACCACTAAAGGGACTACTTTCATTTATATATATAAAATATATAAATAGAATTAATACAGTTATGTAATTTATCTGTGGTGTTTCATGATATGACCTCCGTGTATTTCGAAAATAAAGGTAACTTTTTGTATTTCTGTTTTCTGCTTGTGCATGTTTTGGATTATCCTCCATTTCGAATGAAATTAGAGGATTACATTTTTTAATGACTTAAACTCTACAAAAAAATAACAACCTTTTTGATTATTATGCATTACTATTTATTTTCTTAAACAACTTCAGCTGATTATACTGCAAAACATATTCAAGTCTTGAGCTGTAAAGGCTCAAACAGTGGGCAAAACAACTTTATAGATATTACATACTGACAGTTATTTATTTAAAAAAGATCCTGGTTTGATATTTTTGTACAGTTTAATGTATATCGTAAAAATAAGTTGTAGTTGGCTACACAGAGTACACAACTGACAGTGAACTGCAATACAGTATATGAAAATAATTGACAACCATACATTATTTTATTAATACATTACTGACAGTAAATTGATACAGGGCTAGAGGTTGAATATTGACATTAAGTCATCTGAGTTTTCCTGCTTAAAGGCATATCACCTGTTTAACCTAAAACAGCAAAGTGGAGTTTGGGCAGACACACAATTTGTTTTGGTTTTAGTACACTCATCTGTTTTCATCACAAAAATAGAAATGTGCTTGGCAGTTTTTAAAAAGTGTAGTATAAATATAGTGGAGTCTTGGTGCTAAAAATGATAAATATCCCAAACCCTTCATGCAAACTTGGCAGTTATTAATTCAAATTCAAGTAAAGAAACACCTTAATGACAAACAATCGCTTCTGATTTTTGGTCCCGTATATGGTGAAGTGAATTGGTAGTGCGACATCATTTATAGCTGTGGAATCTGAAAGAAAACCTTTCACATATCAAAGGATCAAGCAATGACATAAAATATTGGTTACGTTCTACAGATCCAAGATGTAAATATTGTAGATGTTTCTCAGTTCTTGGCATGTAAACACGCAGACTGATACACAGACACACACGAGAGATTTGTACACAGGCAGACTATGGGGGCTTTTTGATAAACCCTCATACTTGAGTGTAACAATCATGTTCTTATATTATGGTCAGATATTTGTATGCTCTGCTCCTCCCTGTTTGTTTCCTCTCCAGAGTTTGGCATTCGTTTTGGGTTGTCAGTCAGGTCTGAAGTGTTTAAACATTGCTGGGCACGTAATATTCTGCCTTCTCACGTTGCCAGTGAAACCAATACTTCAGTACAGTCGCTTCTCGTAACTATGAAAGGAAAAAAATAATTTTTACAAATAAAAATAGCTATTGTATTATCCTGTTTTAATAAGCATCTCCCTTTACATGTAGGGAAACATTTATTTAATAGTTCCACAACATAATGATGCCACATAATACAATAAATGAGAATTTAGGTTATTATTTGATTGTCTAAGATTCATGAAACATGACACAGTTTACTCACGAGTGAAGTCCGTGCACTCCTCCCTCCACTTGTGCGGATATGGTCCTCTTTTCAAACTTCAGTTCTCCAGAATACATCATTGAGCTAAAAGCAGTTATATAGTCAGCAAAGTGCCTATCCGGTCACAAATATAAACCTCATCGGAAAACACTCAATAAATACATAAGGGTGGAAAACAAGAATGTAAATCTTTAAGAGTCAGGACCTAAGGAAAAACTATTCTTCACAAAACTTCATTAAGCCTACGGTTGGGCAGTATAACAGTAAAAAAATAAATAAAAAAAACACATAAAAAGAATGTGATGTACCAGATTTCTGCTTCACATGCTGCGTGTATCTGCTTAAAAACACTGCTAGAGCAGTCAGAAGACAGTCAAGTCAAACAAGGATGGGATTGTCACAAAGGACGCTAGATGGCGCCAAAAACAAGCTCAACTTGCATTCATTTAACACCTCGGTTCAAGAAATGTGATGTGGTGTGTCAGTCTCAAATTTTTTTTCTCTCTTCCCTTTTTCAGCACAATGTTCCAATTAGTTACTTATTATTTAAATATTATATTTATTTATGACAATTGTGTTTTAAAGGTATACATTAGGAACACCCTAGAAACCAGACTGAACAGTGCTGGAGAAGTTTTAGTTCTGACTTTGTCCAGGTCCTTGACGTTATTGCATGATGTATTTGAAATGTCAGAGGGCAAGTAGACTATTTTAAAGCAAAATTTAAAGTTTTTAAATACAGTCGATTCTGGTTAATGGGACCACAACGGGACACAATGGTTTTGGTCCTAATAACCTTAATATTAAACAAACATGCCCTATGTTACAAGGCAGGACGTGCTATGTAACATTAAATGTTTATTAAACCTTTATTGTGTGATTTACACGTATGGTCGAACGTACAAACAAGAACTATTGTTGCTTATGAACTTTGTTCATTAAAAAATAAATTTGCAAACAAGTTTTTTGAAACGATCTACAACACAATGTATAGGTACTCAGCATGCGAAGCAT